>RCUC01167038.1:0-75238 GCA_003697995.1 Taxidea taxus jeffersonii
AACATGTCCACAAACAGCACTGAAACGGTCACTGTCTTCTTTGGGGCTAGGTTTCTTCATCCAGAAATTGTTCTGGGCAAAAGAGTTATTGACATCCCATGATCCTCTGTGAGCAGAGAGTGGTATTTTCCAAAGTGTGCTGATGGATGGTCTGTGCAAAACAAGGATCTTATGTTCAAATTTGGGGAGCGCTGGGTTAAATTAAGTAGGTTTGTCTCAGAATTCATAAACCATTGTTTCCACCATATTCTACCTATTAGAAGCATCATTAAATCCAGCCCATATATAAAGGGAGGAAATTAATGTCTACCTTTCCAAGGAAGGTATTCTAAAGGATTTGTGGGCATATTTTAAAACCACCACACTGAATGTGGTTTGCATGCTCAGGTCTAGGTGAGATGCTCTTGGGCAGTAGGTGGCACACAATTCCATAATTTTGAAAAAATGTTAATATCTCTGGTTTTCTAGTATGTATTAAAAATGTATTAGCCAGTATGTTTATAAATACAAATTTGTATTTTGTAATACAAATACAAAAATGTATTAACCAGTCTAACCAATCCTTAATTTCGCTGACATATTGCTTAGAATAGCGCCAGGTTCAAAAATGAAGTCAAGTGATGCTTTGGAAAGGGGTATGCCATTGTGTACTATCATAGTCAGCATGGTTTTTACTCACTTTTCTGTTGGGATCATAGAGTTTATCTAACAAAATCTACGTGTATGCACTCATATATAAAGCTAGTAACCTTATGACTATTTAAGAACAAAGGCAACTGAAAGATGATCTGAAGACAAATAATAGGGAATCTGGATCTGGGCAGATATACAAAGGACTGACATTGTACCTGAGGAGAGGTTGTCAAAGTGTCTTTAGACCATTCCCACGATCAGCCCTGTGCCAAGACAGCGTCCATCCCTGGGCAGGGCTGGAAGGGGTGGAAGGTGAGGTCTGTGGAGGGAGGAGGGGACAGGCTGACACACTGTTCTGGTATGTTCCTAGCTCAAGACAAATGTGCTGACTCAAACCGAGAACCCAATATGGAACCAGATCCTGACCTTCCGGATTCAGGTATTGCTGTTCTATTCTTTTCTTTTCCTTTCTCCTCTTTTCTTTTCTTTTCTGAGAGAGAGAGAGCTGGGGGAGGGGTTGAAGGAGAAGGAGGGAGAGAGAGAGAGAATCCCACGCGGGCTCCACTCTCAGTGTGGAGCCTGAAGCCTAATGCAGAGTTCGATCTTACGACCCTGAGATCATGACCTGAGCTGAAATCAAGAGTTGGATGCTTAACCGACTGAGCCCCCCAGGCGCCCAGTGCTGTTCCTCCTTGACCACTCTCCTCCTCCTGGCCCACAAATGAAAGGGAAGTTTGGGTGTGAAGGGGTGTGGAGGGAAGGTAGGGGCCAAGAAGCAAGGGGTGGGGACAGTGGGGAGCACCAGGGAGTGGGGGTGAGATCTGCCTGATAGGGAACATGAAGAAGCCCAGGACAGATTTCAGAAAACTTACTTTATTTGTCCAGTATTAAGAAATGAGTGGGCCGGGGCACCTGGGTGGCTCAGTGGGTTAAAGCCTCTGCCTTCGGCTAAGGTCATGATCTCGGGGTCCTGGGATCGAGTCCCGCATCGGGCTCTCTGCTTGGCGGGGAGCCTGCTTCCTCCTCTCTCTCTGCCTGCTTCTCTGCCTACTTGTGATCTCTCTCTGTCAAATAAATAAATAAAATCTTAAAAAAAAAAAAAAAAGAAATGAGTGGGCCATACAACTGAACTTTCCCCAAAACTTGTGTCCTTTCACCTACATTATAAAACGAAACCAAAAAAATAATTTAAATCTACATTGTATTATGCATTTTCTTATCTTCTAGGCAAAGTGCCCTGAAGATAATTATAGCTCTTTGTTAATGGCCTAGAGGTATTGTGGGAACATAGTATATGGGCTACATGGAGTATGGCTTTTTGTTCCTATACTAAACGGATCCAAGATACTCTTCTTTGTGGGATTCTGTAATCTGATTTCTATAGCTTTTCAGTCCTTCTCAGTCACCTACCAGTAATGTGGATGCCAGTCCTCTTAAAGACCTAGAAGAGCCTTGATTGCCTTCTGACTACATGTCAGGCTTCTAAGGACTGCATGTAAAGAGTACAAAACTCTGAGAGATAGCTTGAGCACTGTCATTAAGTATTAGTGCATAGAACTTTGTGTGGCTTCTATTTGGCTACACAAAGAGTGTTTGCTTTCCTTATACCTTACATTTTTGTGACATAAAATCAGCTCATGAGCTCCCCTCTACTCTCCTGGGACCCTCCTCCTTGCTAGAAACTTCCCTGGTCTGCCTCCTGATGAGGCATCATCTTTAACCCATTCTTCATAATTCCTACCTTCCTGAGTGATTTTATAGACTCTTAAAGTAGCAAGAGCTTTTAAAAGGAGCCTAGTTTATCCCCCACCTTTGTTCCCTCCCACCTGTCTCCAGCTATGATGAGGTTTGTGGCCGGGATCCTCAAATGCTCTGTGGCTGCTCAGAGCCTTGCAAGTCCTCCCTCATGTTCAGCTGCCTTTAGGTTCAGAAACCAGTGGCACAGGTTGAGCCCTCCTTCATCCCTGAAAGAGGCCTTCCAACATTAAAAGATGTCCAAACACCCCTTGGACCCTCATGCATTTCCCAAGTAACACAGTCTCCTAGGCTGGAGCCGTTTGGAAGACTGTGACTACATCGTGGAAATGCAGCAGGCAGATGTGACCCTCACTCTGAATGACAGGATGACCACAAAGACAGTAGCATCTGAGGCTGGCCTGTCAGGGCCCCAGCAAGGCAGGCTACAGGGGAAGTTCTGCTGAAAATGGATGTATGCTGGCTTACAATCCAAGGGCCCCAGAACAGGAGGACAGTCAAGATAAGGGACCGGGAAAGGGGAAGAGAGTTCTCAACCAACAGGATGGATGAAAAGATGGTTCAGCCATGAATTTGAATGTGGAGGATTTGTAATAATGGAAGACCAGGATGCCCTCCAGTGCCCATCTCTCCACTTCTAGGAGCCTTTCTTCATTTCTTCTTAACCACTTGCTCAACTGGAAAGCCCTTCCCCTTCTCCACCCCAGCCCCCAGCTCCCTGGCAAGGGGAGATCAGACAAGTAGAAAGGACAACGGAAAGTACTCTCAGCCATGCCTCAGGAAGTGCAGTGAGGAGAAGAGACCCCAACTGAGGGGATTTAGGTCCCACTCAGGACTCAACCCCAGCAGCTTTGTTTTACACACAGATTGTTTTTTGTTTTCCTATTTGAGGGGACCCTGTGGCAGAGTGGAAACAAGAATCTGAAGCTTGGGTTCCAGCCCTGACTGCAACCCTGACTGTGTGGTCGTGAACAAGTCCCTCTGCCTCTCTGGGCCCCATTCCCCATCTGTAAATAGGGACAATTGCAGCCCTCACTGGGTTGTGGCAGAGTTGTTAAGAGCTCTAAAGAGAGCTTCTAAAGAGAACTTGAGGAACTCAGTTTCTCTGTGCCTCAGTTTTCCTGTCTAGAAATGGGAATAACAGCACCGGGCTTATGGGGTTGTTGGGAGGAGTCACTCAGGTGATCCATGTAGATCATTCAGCACAGGCCTGGGGACAATGGAAACCCTTCCCACAACAGCAGATACTATTATTTATTCTGGAAGGGATAGATGTCCTGCTGTTTAAAAGTTAACTGCTAACCGTGAAGAAGACATTCTAAGCCACAACCTCTGTGCAAGACGATTGATGAGCATGCATTCAGACAGTGAAGAGCTGTGTGAGGACTGCAGTCATCGAGCCCATGGTCAGGGTGGACTCAGGTCTCAGTCCTGAAGCTCATGCGATTAGGGGACCATTTCAAGAATACATAATACATAATACAAAATGACCAGGGGACACAGTCATAGGCCTCTCCCAGGGCTTTGCAAGAGGCCCGTGCAAGTGGGGAGGCCCACAGCCACAGGCCTATATGCTCCCATCTTGGCTGTGGTGACATGGCTTACTGGTGACTGAGCCAGGCCTTGGACCCAGACCCAGCACTTCCCAGCTACAGAACCTCCGAGCATGCACCCACAATGACTCTCGCTTTCCCCTTGCAGCTGCCCTGCCTCTCCAGCTACATCAAGTTCAGAGTCCTGGACTGGTGAGCCAGGGGTGGAGGTTGAAAAACATGCTGGGGAAGAGACTATCAGAGCTAGGCCAGCAGTTCAGCCTGTGGGATGTGTTTCTCTCCAGCCACAAGAACAGTTGTCAGGATGAGATTGGGACCGCCAGCCTGTTCCTCAACCAGATCTCATCTACTGGAGCAGAAATAGAAGGCAAGCAATCCCCCTGGCCCCTGCCTCCTGTCCCTCTCCCACCCACCCCTGCCCCCCTCACTCTCTCTCCTTGCAGGAATGTACTCTGGCTTCCTACCCTGTTTTGGCCCCAGCTTCCTGACTCTCCGAGGGGGTAAAAAGGCTCCTTTCAGGATCCAGGAAGAAAGCACTGTAAGCTTCTCATGACAGCTCTAGGGAATGGTGGAGGTAATACCAACCGAATGAAAAGCCCTGGGGCCTGGGAAGTGCTGGGGGAGGGCCTGATCCTGGTTTCTGTCCACCACGCTAGTAGAGGACATGTAAGCTATATGTTAATGGCTATGTATATATGGAACGAGTGTGGCACAAGAAAGAAATAGATGGAGAGCTCGGGGCGTTCCCTGAGGAAGGAGCATTGAGATGAAACGTCGGGTAAGACTTCCAGCATGTGGAAAGGACATAGGAGACAAAAAGACAGCATAGGATAATGTAGAAAGTATTGGACTGTTAAAGACTGATGATAATGGCCAAGAAGCCAACTCCAGTTGGCTTAAAAGACGGGAACTGGGCTGGGAAGAACTCTGAATGAGGACGAGTTGCAGGCACCAGGACCTCCGTGCCATCAAGAGACTCTCTCATTCACCCCATCTTTCAGCTCTGCCACTCTTCCGCCAGGGCTGCTTTCTTTCCCACAGCAGTGAAGCTCCCAGCGGACAGTGGCCATCGGAGCCTCCAATAGGGAAGGCCAGGGGAGGATTCTAACTGGCTGCCTTAGGTCATGTGTACTCCCCTTGGGCCAATCACTGTTGCCAAGGAGGCAGGGCATGCTCTGATTGGCCAGGCTGGGAGCTTATCACAGCCTCCTCCAAGCGGAAAGCATTTGCCGGGAACACGTGCTGCGGGTTAATAGGTGGGTCCAATGCATGAAGAAGAGGAATGGGCCTCGGGTTATGGAAGAGGGGTCAAGGCTCAGAGATTTCTGGGGGCAGTCATGCCAGGGGGTGTATGGAATTCCGCCCCGGGACTGTGGTCAGCCCTAGGCAGGAAGTCATTGGACAGCTCTATCTTTGCGGCATAGGTGTCCGGGGACATTTATCTGCTCTTCTCTTGTTCCTTTTCTCACCATTTTCCTTCCTGTTGCCCTAGAATATTCCCGACTCTCTTAAGGATGGTCTAACTTATCGAGGCCGAGTCTTCCTGGAGTTATCCACCAACATCACTTCCCATCAAGACCTTAAGAGGAAAGAGCTCTCCTCCGAAGTGACCAGTATAGAGGTAACTACAGGAAACAGGGAACCCAGGAAGAAAGAGTGCCCTGCCCACCCCAGATCTACTGCAGGTCCTGTTTCTGACACTGCAGAGGGCCGGGCCACACGCTGAAGGAGCTGTTGGCTGCCTGAGGATGTTTGGTCAACCACCTGAGTCTTTAATAAGCCCCTATGCGGGCTTTGTGCTGTGCCAAATCCCGGGTGGTCAGGGACCCAGTAAATAACAAGATAAGTTTTCAGTTTAAGAAATGTGCAACCTAGTTAAGGAGAAATGATCTTCCAAGGAGTTTTTAGTTCTTCCTGTAACATGGGGAAGACCACTGATGAAGGAAGGGGCAGGAGAAACAGCGTTAAGAATAGCCACCCACTTATTTTTAAAAATGGGAATACAGTCATGGGGCAGGAGAACCAGAGAGGAGGGAGCAGGTTCCAGAGACCCTTTGGAAACAGAATGATCAGAACCACAGACCAACAAGACATAAGAAATGAGGCTAACTCCCCTAAGCTGATGCCCCTTTTCTGCCTCAGGTGGCAAGGTGGTCAGGGTGACATTCATTCTCCCTGAAGGAGAAAGTCTGGGCGGGGGGGGGGGGGGCGGTGTGCGGGAAAGAGACAACAAATCCCACTTTTGACATATGCTGGTGAGACACCCATGGAAACCAATCCTTGAGGCTGTGGACAGATGGTGTGTCGTCAGCATACTAGGATCTGAACACAGAGTTGTGAAGGAAATGCCTGGGAGGAGCAGGTGGGTGAAAGGATGCCACAGCCTAAGGCAGGTAGAGGAGGAGGGGGAGTTTGCAGAAGAAACTGAGGAGGAGTCTGCAAACAGGAGCATGAAGGCAACCCCTCCAACCCAGGGAAGAGTTGCCAGGCCACACAGGTGCAAGGGAGAAGTTGCAGACTCTGCACAGAGGCAAGTGCACAGAAACTTGGCTAGAAAAGTGGAAGAAGACAAAATCAGATGGGAGCTCAACAGAGGCTCAGAGGGGAGAAGGAGAGTTATTTTTTTTATCTTTTTTTTAAGATTTTATTTATTTATTTGACAGAGAGATCACAAGTAGGCAGAGAGGCAGGCAGAGAGAGAGAGGAGGAAGCAGGCTTCCCGCTGAGCAGAGAGCAGTACTCGGGGCTCAATCCCAGAAGCCCGGGATCACGACCCGAACTGAAGGCAGAGGCTCAACCCGCTGAACCAGAGTTATTTTTTATGACAGGGCAGACCTGAGCTAGTGAACAGACTGGGAGAGTGCAAGAGGAGGGCAGGAGATGGCCACTGAAATGAAAGAAGCTGACACGATGGAGGGCTTCCAGCAGAGAGGCGGCATGGTGGGAGGAAGCACTGGAGAAGGGCTCAGAGTAGATGTGCATGCATGTGCCACCCTCACCACACCCCTGCCCATGCTCATTCCATCAGGGGAGGGCATTGAGGGAAAAAAAGAGAGGGATGGGGTAGCCCAAGTCAGAGCCCCAGCCTGACCCTCAGGGCCTTGGAGGGAGAAGACTCCCTCCAAGGAAAGAAAGGAACTGCAGCTGGCTGGGAGGAGGGGACCAGGTGATAGAGGTCCTGGGTGGAACTGCCCTTAAGCAGGAGTCAAGGCAGGATTTTGAGGGAGCATGGGTTCAAAATGGCCCAGCTCATCCTGAAGAGAAGCAAAATGGCTTAAAAAAAAAAAAAAACCACCTCATCTTTGCCTCCTTCCCTGTCTCTATAGCCTTGTTCATCCCTTGGCTTATGTACTGGGATGTGGGTGGGGTTATTGTTTTAGAGACATCATCACCGCCAGAAGTATGGGCTGTGTGTCATCTTCCTTTCCTGTACCATGATGCCCAACTTTAAGGACCTGATCCAGTTCGAGGTCAGCATTGGCCACTATGGAAACAAGATGGACCTGAATTACAAGCCTTGTGTCTCAACCACGCAGTACAGCCCAGTGATATATGATGGTAATAGTCAGATCCAACCCAAGAGTAGAGAGCATCCCCTGCCTCCCCAGCTCTGCGCTTGGCCTTTTTAAGGGTATTAGCTCATAGAAATTCATAGGCATTGTTATGACCCACATGTCTCACATAAGGCAAATGAGCTTCAGAGAGGTGAAGTCACCTGCCAAACATTGCACAGCTAGTGGGTGGTGAGCCCACGACAAGAGTTGAAAGTAGGCGTTCACTCCAAGTTCTTCTTGACACTACATTTCACACTACAACTTCCCCAACCCCATCTTCTTCCCTTCTACTCTGAACCATCCCTGACCCATCCATGCAACCATCTTCTGCTGCTCATCTTCCCACCTGCTATCCATCCATTAATCTACTCACCCACCAACATCCATTAATCTACTCATCCAAAAAAAAAAAAAAATCTACTCATCCATTGAACTCCTACCCATCCACTGACTCAAACACTCCCCCAACCTCCCATCCATCCATTCACCCATTAATCCAATATATACTTATTAAACACCTATACCAGGCTCTATGGTATAGCCTGGTATACCATACTTTCTCAAAGTGCAATTCCTGGGCAGGGCATCAGGATCACCTGAGGACTTTTAGGAATGCAGATTCTAGGGGTGCCTGGCTGGCTCAGTTGGTTAAGCATCTGACTCTTGAATTCGTCTCAGGTAATGATCTCAGGGTTGTGAGATGGAGCCCCACATTGGGTTCTGTTCTGAGATGAAGCCTGCTTAAAATTCTCTCTCTCCCTCTCCCCCTTTTCCACTCCGCCTGCCACTCATGTGTGCTCTCTCTCTTTTAAAAATGCAGATTCTTGGCCCCACCTCAGTCCTTACAGAATCAGGAAACCTGGAGATGGTGCCCCACAATCCGTGTTTTAACAAGCCTATCATGTGATATAGGTGCATGCTAGAGTTTGAGAACCACTACTCTCAACTTTGTCTTCAACAGCTTCACAATTTCCTTGCCCCTTAAGAGCCTTTCTGTGCATCCCACTTCCCTGGATTTTTAAGAACCACTCTTCAGTGAAATAGAATTCACACACCATATAATTCAACTATGTAAAGTATGCAATTCAGTAGTTTTTCATGTATTCACAGAATTGGGCAACCATCACCATGGTCAATTCTAGAACATTTTTACCACTCCAAAAGAAACCCTGTACCCATTTGCAGTCACTCTCTACTTCTCCCCTGCATCCCCAACCTCAGGCAATCATTAATCTACTTTCTGTCTCTGTGGAGTTTCCTATTCTGGATATTTTATCATACCCGTAGATTCACAATATGTGGTCCTTGGTGTCTGGCTTCTTTCACTTTGCATAACGTTCTACTTGTTTTTAAATTATGAAATATAGGGGTGCCTGGGTGGCTCAGTTGGTTAAGCAACTGCCTTCAGCTCAGGTCATGATCCCAGAGTCTCAGGATCAAGTCCTGCATCGGGATCCCAGCTCCACGGGGAGTCTGCTTCTCCCTCTGACCTTCTCTCCTCTCATGCTCTCTCTCACTCTCTCTCTCTCTCTCTGAAATAAATAAATAAAATCTTTTAAAAAATTTAAATTATGAAATATACACAAAAACATATTCAATGTATATATACCATTTAAAGATGAATGAAATGAGTACCCCAAAACTCAGCACTCAGCTTAAAAGATAGAACATTGTCAGCATCTTAGAAGTTCCCTGTATGTTCTTCCCAGACCCATTTACCCAAGAAATAACCACACTCCTGACCCTCATGGTAATCACTCCCTTGTTTTATTTTCAGTTTTTACCATCTATGTATGCAACCCTAAACAGCATACTCTTTTTTACATTTTATACAAATGGAACTTTTCAGTCTGTATTTATCTGTTTTCCACCTTTTGCTCAATATTAGGGTTTTAATGTTGGTATGTGGAGTTGAAGTTCGTTTTCACTTCTGTGTATATTCTCCTGTATGATTATAGCACCAATTATGTGGTATATGTAGACATTTGAGACTTATCTTTTTTCCTACTATAATAATTGTGTTATAAACATTCTTGTACATGTCTCCTGATCTCAAGCACAAGACTTCCTCTAAATTATATACCCTGGAATGAAAAAGGAATTCAAACCAAAAGAAATTATACCTAATTACACTCTCATCAGCTCAATATGAGAATTTCTTTTGCTCTTCGTTCTCACCAGTACTTTATGTTGTCCACCAGCCTTTTCATTTTTGCCAATGGTGGGTGTAAAATGGTAGCTTATAAGAGCTTGATTTTCATTTTCCTGATTACACATGGAGGTTGGGCATCTTTTCATATATTTACAAATGTTTGTTTTTTCTCATCTGTAAAAAGCCTATCAATGTCTTTTATCCATCATTCTATTTGGCTGTCTTGTGCTTACTGGCTTGTATGTTACTTTTTCTGGGAACAATCTTTTGTCAGATGGGTGTATTATACATACCTTCCCTAAGTTTGGGGCTTTTCATCTTCATCTTAGTGACAACTTTTTATTTTTTTATTGAGGTCCTATTTGCAAACAATAAAATGCACATATTTTAAGTGTATGGCCTGATGAATTTTGGCAAATACACGCATGTAGCCACCATGGGAAGAAAGTTCCATCATCCCAGAAAGCTGCCATATGCCCCCTTTCAGTGAATCTCCTCAAGCCCTGGGGTCAGTCATTGTTGTGTTGTCTATCACTATAGATTTGTTTTGCTTTTCCTACAACTTCATGTAAATGAAATCAGACATATGGTTCTTTCTTTTTCTACTGCTTCTTTGGCTCAGCATTGCATTTTAGAAACTCGCCTATGTTGTTTCGTGGATAAGTGTTTTGTTCCTTTTGATTTCTGAAGTACTTCAATATGTGGATATGATAATTTATTTGCCTTATCCCCGTGTTCACGGAAACTTAGAATGATTCAACTTTTGGATTATGAATAAAGCTGCTGTGAACCTTCTTAAAGAGAACAAGTCTTTCTATGGACATGGGGTTGCATTTCTCTTGGGGCCATACCTAGGAGTGGAATTTGGGTTTTAAAGGAAATAACAATTTTCCAAAGCATTTGTACAATTTTACACCTGCACAGCAGTGTTTGAGAGTTGTACTTGCCCTATATCCTTGCCAGCTTTGGTATTGTTGGTCTTTTTCATTTGAGTCATTCTAGTGGGTATGATGTTGTCCGTTATTATAATTTAAATTTCCATTTCTCTAATCAGTAGCGGTTCTGAGCATCTTTGCATGCTCACATATATTTCTATAGTGAAGGCACTGCTCAGGTTTTTTGCCAGTCATTCAATGAGTTGTTTGTCTTTCTAATGGCATTCCAATTCTTTTATATTTTGGATACAAGTCCTTTGTCAAATCTGTTTCGCTACTATTTTCCACTCTGTGGCTTGACTTTTCAATTTCCAAGCAGTGTCGTTTGAAGATCAAAAGTTTCTAATTTTGATGAAGGAAAAAAAAGTCTAATTTTTAGGGGCATCTGATTGGCTCAGTCACAAGAGCACGTGCAGCTCTTGATCTTGGGGTTGTGAGTTTAAGCCCCACTTTGGGTGTAGAGTATACTTAAAATTTAATTAATTCTAATTTTGATGAAATCAAATTTGTCATTATCTTTTCTCTTATAGTAGTACATTACTTGGTCCAAGAAATATTGCTTACTCCAAGATCATAAAGATATTCTCCTGTGTTTCCTACTACAAGCTTTATAATTTTAAAATATTTTTAAAGTTTATTTTTAAGTGATCTCCATGCCCAACATGGGGCTCAAACTCATGAGCCCAACATCAAGAGTCCCATGCTCCTTTGACTAAGCCAGCCAGGAGCCCCCAAGCTTTATAATTTTAGCTTCTTTGTTTAGGTTTATGATCTAAGCTGACTTGATTTTTGTATATGGTGTGAGAGAAGGGTCAGATTCTTTTTTTCTATAAAGGTAACTAATTCAGCACCATTTGCTGAAAAGACTATTCATTCTCACTTAGGATTACTTTGAAACCTTTACTGAAAATTGATTAACCATATACTGTAGGTCTCTTTCTAGAATCTCTATTTTTTTTAAGATTTTATTTATTTATTTATTTGAGAGAGAGGGAGAGAGAGTGGGGGGAGGAACAGAGGGTGAGGCACAAGCAGAATCCGTGCTGAGCACGGAGCGTAACACGGGACTCGATATCATGACCCCGAGATCACAACTTGAGCCAAAGTCAAGAGTTGGATGCTCAACTAATTGAGCCACCCAGGCACCCCTAGAATCTCTATTCTGTTCCCTTGATCTTTTTGTCTGTGGGTTGTTTTTTTTTTAAGATTTTATTCATTTATTTGACAGAGAGAGAGACCACAAGTAGGCAGAGAGGCAGGCAGAGAGAGGAGGAAGCAGGCTCCCTGCTGAGCAGAGAGCCCAACGTGGGGCTCCATCC
The DNA here is from genome assembly GCA_003697995.1 of Taxidea taxus jeffersonii. Lineage (NCBI taxonomy): Eukaryota > Metazoa > Chordata > Mammalia > Carnivora > Mustelidae > Taxidea > Taxidea taxus. The sequence goes on from RCUC01167038.1 coordinate 11,902, forward strand.
CAGGACCTTAAGATCACAACCGGAGCGGAAGGCAGAGGCTTAACCCTCTGAGCCACCCAGGTGCCCCTGTTTGTCTCTTTAATGCCAATGTCACACCATCTTGATTACTATAGCTCTAAAGCAAGTCTTGAAATCAGGTAGTGTAAGTCCCCCAATTTTGTAGTTCTTTTACAAAATAATAGAGTTTCTGGCTATTCGGGTTCTTTTCCATTTTCATATGAATTTTAGTATCAGCTTGACAATTTCTACAAAAAGCCTGATGGAACTTTTGTCTTTTGTTCTAATCAAGTTTTTTTTGTTTTGTTTTTAGTATTGCATTCTGTCTCCTCTATTGATTCTATATCTGTGGATTAGTTGTAGTGGTTGCTCAAGGGATTGCAATATTGATCTTTAATCTCTCATAGTCTACCTTGAGTTAATATTATAATTACTTCATAATACATTACTTATATAATATATTACATATATTTACATATAGTTGTTATATATAATATAAAGTACAATTATAATAGTGTAATTGCTTTCACCTTTGTTATAGATTCTAGAGTTGGCTTGTCAATATTTTGTTTAGGATTTTTGCATCTATATGAATAAGATGAATCTGTAATTTTTTCTTTCTTGTCATTTCCTCATTTGTTTTTTTTTTAAGATTTTATTTATTTATTTGACAGAGATTACAAGTAGGCTGAGAGGCAGGCAGAGAGAGAGGAAGGGAAGCAGGCTCCCTGCTGAGCAGAAAGCCCGATGTGGGGCTCGATCCCAGGACCCCGGGATCATGACCTGAGCCGAAGGCAGAGGCTTTAACCCACTGAGTCACCCAGGCGCCCCTCCTCATTTGTTTTTATTTATTTATTTTTTAATTTTTTTTAAGATTTTATTTATTTATTAGTTAGAGAGAGAGAGAGAGAGAGCACAGGCAGACAGAGAGGCAGGCAGAGGCAGAGGGAGAAGCAGGCTCCCTGCTGAGCAAGGAGCCCGATGCAGGACTCGATCCCAAGACGCTGGGATCATGACCTGAGCCGAAGGCAGCCGCTTAACCAACTGAGCCACCCAGGCGTCCCTCATTTGTTTTTAATATCAAAGTTATGCTAGCCTCATAGTTGAAGTTGAGGAGCATTTCCTCTTTTTACTCACTATGAGCATTTGAGTAAGACTGTAATCATCTGTTCCTTGAGTTTGATAGGCTTCACCTCTAAATATAAGCCTGGTGGGTTTGTTTGTTTGTTTTAAAGATTTTATTTATTTATTTGACAGATGGAGATCACAAGTAGGCAGAGAGGCAGGCAGAGAGAGAGGAGGAAGCAGGCTCCCCGCTGAGCAGAGAGCCCGATGTGGGGCTTGATCCCAGGACCCTGAGATCATGACCTGAGCTGAAGAGAGAGGCTTTAACCCACTGAGCCACCCAGGCACCCCGCTAGTGGGTTTTTTAATGCAGCAATTTAAATATGGATTTATTTTAATTAGTCAGCTTTTCTATTTATTTTTAAGTCAATTTTGGTAGGTTTAACTTATCTAGGAATTTATAAATTTCATTGAAGTTTTTACATTTTTCAGCATAAAATTATTCATAGTATCTTTAAATTTTTTTATTGCGGCAAAATAGATATGACATAAAACATAACATTTTAGCCATTTAAAAAAGTACAGTTCAGAGGCTCCTGGGTGGCTCAGTGGGTTAAGCCTCTGCCTTTGGCTCAGGTTGTGATCCCAGGGTCCTGGGATCAAGCCCCACATCAGGCTCTCTGCTCAGCAGGGAGCCTGCTTCCCCCTCCTCTCTGCCTGCCTCTCTGCCTACTTGTGATCTCTCTCTCTCTCTGTCAAATTAATTAATTAAATCTTTAAAAAATAATAATAAATAGGGGCACCTGGGTGGCTCAGTGGGTTGAAGCCTCTGCCTTTGGCTTGGGTCATGATCTCGGGGTCCTGGGATTGAGCCCCAAGTCGGGCTCTCTGCTCAGCGGGGAGCCTGCTTCGTCCTCTCTCTCTGCCTGTCTCTCTGCCTACTTGTGATCTCTATAAGATAAATAAATAAAATCTTTCCAAAAAATAATAAAATGTACAGTTCGGTGGAATTAAGTACATTCACAATGTTGTGTAACTATTACCTCTCTTTCTAGAGTGATTTCATCATCCCAAACAAAAACTCTACCCATTAGACAATAAATTCCCTTGTCCCCTGGAATCCTCTATTCTATTTTTTGTCTCTCTGAATTTGCCTATACCTCATATATGTGGAGTCATGTAATATGTGTCCTTTGTGTCTGGCTAATTTTACTTAGCATAATGTTTTCAAGATTCATCTACCTTACAGCATGTGTCAGAACTGCATTACATTTTACATCTGAGTAATATCCCCATTGTTTGTACGTATCTTATTTTGTATATCCATTCATCTGTTGATGGACACTTGGGTTGTTTCCACCTTTTGGTATTGTGAATAATGCTGCTTATGAACATCGGTGTACACATCCCTGTTTGAGTCCCTGTTTTTAATTATTTGGGGTATATGCGTAGGAGGGAATCATTGTGTCACATAAGAATTCTGTTTAACTTTTTGAGGAACCATCAAACTATTTTGCACCACAGTTTCTTTTTTTTTTAAGATTTTATTTATTTTTAAAGAGAGAAAGAGAATATGAGGAGCAAGGGAAAAGGCAGAGGGAGAGGGAGAAGCAGACTCCCTGCTGGCAGAGAGGCAGATTCGGCTTGAGGACCCTGGGATCATGACCTGAGCCTAAGGCAGAGGCTTAACCCACTGAGCCACCCAGGTGCCCCTCCACCATACTTTCTTATGTCATCTATTTATCTCAGCAATATCTAAAAATAGCTGCCCTTATATTATTTTTAGTGGCAGGTGGGGATGTGCACAAGCACCTTCTTTTCTTTTGATAAGTCTTGACGAACTTTTCCAATCTTTTACTATTACAGGTAATGTTCTCAAGATATAGTCTTGCATAAGTGATTTCAAAGTGGAATTGGTCAAAGCATATTTGACCAAAGCATAAAAGGGGAGATCCTGTCATTCTGTTCTATCTCCCCACCTCTTCACTCAATCTCTCTGCCTCTCCTTCTCCCTCCCTCCTGCCACCGATTCAGGAGGCATCTCTGGAAGTAGCTACTTGCCTTCAGAGATCCCAGCTTTGGCTAGCTGCTCCTCCACAGTTCCTGCCTCGGCCAAGCGTCCCTCCTCTGCAGTGCAACTGCTGGTTGGGCGTCCCCTTCTTGGTGTCTCCAGCACCTTGTGCAGCTACCTCGATGACACAGCTCTGGTGGTATGCCTGTCTGTGGTCACACCACTGCATGCCTTTTGTTACCCAGCTGTAGAAGCGGTAGTTTCTTCCTCCTGTTACTAATCTCTGAGGAAGCTCACTTTTCCATCCCACCATTTTTTTTTAAAGTAGGCTTAGCCTGGAACCCAGAGCAGGGCTTGAACTCAGCGACCCTGAGATCAAGACCTGAGCTGAGATCGAGTCAGACTTAACAGACTGAGCCACCCGGGTGCCCCTCACTTTCCCTTTTTTGATCTCTTGGCCCTTTCAACATATTTTCTCTATTAAATCTCCTCTATGTAAAATATCTGCCATGGTCTTTTTCTTTCTCTGGCTGTACCCTGACTGATAATCCTCCAAAAGATTTGTACTACTCAACACTCCCACCAGCTATGTCTGAGAGCCTCACCAAAATTGGGTATAAACTTCTGGATTTCTATCCGTCTGGTAAGTGAAAAATGGTATTTCAGTGTAGTTTTCATTTGTATTTCTCTCATTATAAATGAGGTTGGGTATCTTTTTGTATGTTTCAAAGTCATTTGTATTTCCCTTTAATTGCTGTTTATGTAATTTTCTCTTTTTTAAAAAAATATATTTTATTTATTTGACAGAGAGAGATCACAAATAGGCAGAGAAAGAAAGAGAGGAGGAAGCAGGCTCCCTGCTGAGCAGAGAGCCTGATGTGGGGCTCGATCCCAGGACCTTAAGATCACAACCGGAGCGGAAGGCAGAGGCTTAACCCTCTGAGCCACCCAGGGGCCCTGTAATTTTCTCTCTTATTCTATTGAGATATTGTCATTTTCTTGCTGATTTCTAGGACCCTTCATTTTTGAGGGAGATTAGGCCCTTATGATATGAGCTGTAAGTATATTTCCCTTACTTGTCTCCTATCTTTGTCTTTGGTGTTTGGGATTTTTTCTCATGAAGAGTTTATTTACTTTTATGGCTTCTGGCTTTTGAGGCATAATAAGAAAGGTCCTTTCTACTCCAAGTATATTAAGGAATTCTCTAATGTCCTGCTCTAGAAGTTTGTGGCTTCTTAAAGTTTCATAACCAATACCTTCTCTCTTATATTTTTTTCCTATGAATCTCTTCACCTTTCTGTCCAGCTGCCCAAATATCCTGTATCTTGCAAGTCTACTAACTTCACCAGGTCGTTTTGAAATGTTGATCATTTGGGGTCAGATGTCCCTGGCACGTGGTATGCTCTTTCATGAGTAGATTCGAATTTTCTTTTATTTTGTTAATAATTTATTTAGTGGTATAATTTTTTAACAGTTTTTAAATTGGGTTGTTTTCTTCTTATTATAGGGCAGTAAAAGTTCTTTATATATGCTGGGTCCAAGTCTTTTATCAGATACATGATTTACAAATAGTCTGTGGCTCGTCTTTTCATTTTTATTTTTAGCACAATTTTTGTTCATTGTATTTTTCATTTTCAAAAGCCATTTTATTTCTTTTTTATTTTGTTCACTTAGCCAACATATAGTACTTCATTAGTTTTTTGAGGTAGTATTCAGAGATTCATTAGTTGCGTGTAACACCCAGCACTCATTGTAACGAACCATTTTAAATATAATAAATGTCATTTTCTCGATATAAAATATAAGTAACTATCAAATGATATATATTTTTTCTGATAAGCTTTTATTTATGGGGTACAGGTCTGTGGATCATCAGGCTTACACACTTCACAGCACTCACCATAGCACATACCCTCCCCAGTGTCCATAACCCAACCACCCTCTCCCTACTCCCCTGCTGCCCCCTCCAACCCTCAGTTCATTTGGTGAGATTAAGAGTCTCATATGGGGGCGCCTGGGTGGCTCAATGGGTTAAAGCCTCTGCCTTTGGCTCAGGTCATGATCCCGGGGTCCTGGGATCGAGCCCCACATCGGGCTTTCTGCTCAGCAGGGAGCCTGCTTCCTCCTCTCTGCCTGCCTCTCTGCCTACTTGTGATCTCTGTCAAATAAATAAATAAATAACATCTTTAAAAAAAAAAAAAGAGTCTCATATGGTTTGTCTCCCTCCCGATCCCATCTTGTTTCATTTTTTCCTTCCCTACTCCCTAAACCGCACCCCAACCCCCTGCTTTGCCTCTCAACTTCCTCATATCAGGGAGGAGATCATATGATAATTGTCTTTCTCAGATTGACTTATTTCGTTCAGCGTAATACCCTCTAGTTCCATCCATGTCTTTGCAAATGGCCATCTTTTCATTTTTTTAACAGTGTTTTTGAAGTGAGAACATTTTCAATTTGGGTGAAGTCCAGCTTTTTTTTCTTTTAAGGTATCACATCTAAGATCTCTTTGCCTAACACAAGGTCATAAAGACTTTTCTCCTGTCTTCTAAAAGTTTTACAGTTTTACTTCGTATATTTAGCTGTATGATCCATTTTGAATTAATTTGTATATGAATAATCCAAAATTTTTTTTAAGATTTTATTTATTTATTTGACAAACAGAGATCACAAGTAGGCAGAGAGGCAGACAGAGAGAGAGGAGGAAGCAGGCTCCCCGCTGAGCAGAGAGCCCAATGCGGGGCTCAATCCTAAGACCCTGAGATCCTAAGACCCTGAGATCATGACCTGAGCCGAAGGCAGAGGCTTAACCCGCTAAGCCACCCAGGCGTCCCTGAATAATCCAAAATTTCAAGCACCATTTGTTTAAGAGACTATCTCTTTCCCATGTAAGTTTTCTTAGATTATATTTTTAAATATTCTGTGCCATAGTTTAGGTTTTCTACTTTAGGGGCCCCATTTATGAGCTTAACAATTTTCCTTGGTTTTTCTTCTGTATCCATCACCTTTTCCCCGATCCTTCATGACTCTTTATTTCCTTTTTATTTTGGGTCACTTTTCTTCTCTCTTTATTTCTATACCTCTCCTTGAGTTGTCTGCAGGGTATAATGTCCCTTGGGCTTCTTTTTATGTTGTCTTCCTTTCTCTAGGGTGTTTTTGTTTTGGCTTCTGCTTTTTTTCTGTGTTTTGCCAGCTCCCATTTCCTCATCTGCGCCCAGAGTTCATTCTGGGAGCGTATTTTTGCTGGCACTTTCAGAACTCTGCTCCCATCAAGCTGAGCTCCCAGCTGTCTGCCTTGCTCTGCGCTTCCCCGCAGGTGACTTCTGTTACACTTCACCCCTTCCTGCTTCAGCTTTGGACCGCAATCGTAGTTGCTTTTGGCAGTCATTATGTGTATTTTGAGTCTACAGACTATATCTGCCTTTGTTTTGCTGGAAATTGAGTTGTTTTCCTCCTCCTTGTTGCTTTTGTATGCTATCCAAGAGTAGAAGAAAATTGCCATCTTGTATCTGCACGTTCATATCTGAGAGCCCCGTCCTGGATCTCTGCTTATTTATCATTGTAATGTTTATGTAATGTAATGTCCTGTAACTCAGTACCAGAGCCTGAAACTGGTGTCTTCCTACAATTCTAGAAAATTATAAGTTATTTTTGCTTTGACAGTTACTTCTTCCCCTTGTCTCTCTTTTTTTTTTAAGATTTTATTTATTTATTTGACAGATAGAGATCACAAGTCCAGAGAGGCAGGCAGAGAGAGAGGAGGGGAAGCAGGCTCCCTGCTGAGCAGAGAGCTGGATGCGGGGCTCCATCCCAGGACCTGGGGATCATGACCTGAGCCGAAGGCAGAGGCTTTAACCCACTGAGCCACCCAGGTGTCCTGTCTTTTTTTTTTTTTTAAGATTTTACTTGTTTATTTGACAGACAGAGATCACAAATAGGCAGCAAGGCAGGCGGGGTTGGGAGGGAGAGCAGGCTCCCCGCTGAGCAGAGAGCCCTGAGATCATGACCTGAGCCCAAGGCAGAGGCTTAACCCACTGAGCCACCCTGGCGCCCTTCCCAGGGCCCTTCCCCTTGTCTCTTATACGGCTCCTCCTCAAACTCACTCTGTGTTCTATGGGACAACTCATCCCATTCTTCATATTTTTAAATATCTCTTCCCTATTTGTCATCTCTCTGAGCTGTATTCTGCATAATTTCTTCTAATCTTCTTGGAAGAGCCTTAGGTAACCATTCTATTTAAAAATTTTTGGCAGCTCCTTATCCCTTTCCCCACTTTATTCTTCTCCATAGTATTTTCCACTATTTGACACAATGTATTTTATGTATCTTGTCTCCACTACTTTTTAAATTCTCTTTTCTTTAAGATTTTATTTATTTGACAGAGAGAGAGAGAGAGATTGAGCACAGGCAGGGGGAGCCTGAGACAGAGAAGCAGGATCCCCCCTCAGCAGGGAGCCCAATGCAGTACTCAGGACCCTGGGATCATAACCCGAGCTGAAGACAGATGCTTAACAGAAACCTAAACCCTCAATCAATGAGATTGATTGAGGCACCCCTATTTTTTTTTTTAATTCTTAAGTATACTTTTTTTTAATGATTTTATTTGAGAGAGAGAACATGAGCAGGGGGAGGGGCAGTGGGAGAGGGACAAGCAGATTCCCTGTTGAGTGCAGAGCCCTGTGCCCTCAATCCTAGGACCCCAAGATCATGACCTGAGTTGAAGTCAGGCACTTAACTACTAAGCCACCCAGGTGCCCCAAATTCTTAAGTAAACTTTTGACTCAAGTATAACATAGTTATGGAAAAATACACAATCCCAAGTGTCCAACTCAATGAATGAATTATCGTGAAGCAAAAATACCCATGTAACAACATTCAGACCATGAAATGGAGCCCTGACATCCCAGACGCCCCTTGAGCCACTCCACCTCCACTCTCAGCAAGAACAACCACCCTCCTTACCTCCAATTCGTTTTGTCTGGTTGTTAGCTTTATATAAAACAAATCATATAGTATTCAGTCTTTTGTGTCTGGCTTCTTTTGCCCACCATCTTGTGAAATGGAAACAAAATCTAAATGTTGTTGGGCATGGTTCTAGCTAGTTCTCGTTGCTGTGTAGTATTCCACTGGGCAAATATACCATAATTTTTTTTTTTCCTTCTACTACTGAGGGAGATTTTGGTGGTTCCCTGTTTTGGACCATTACAAACCATGCTGCCATGAACCCTTTACAATATAATATGTCTTTTGATAATGCCGTGGTTTCCTCGATTTTCTTCTGTATCCATCAGCTTTTCCTTTTCAGTTGGGTGTGTACCTGGAAACAGAGCTGCAGGACTAGAATGTGTGTCTTGGTTCTGAGCTGCTCATTTTCTTGGAACTTCCTTTATTTAGGAAACCTTTGGGACTTTAAAGTAAAAGAAATCCTGGGACGCCTGGGTGGCTCAGTTGGTTAAGCGGCTGCCTTCGGCTCAGGTCATGATCCCAGCGTCCTGGGATCGAGTCCCACATCAGGCTCCTTGCTCGGCAGGGAGCCTGCTTCTCCCTCTGCCTCTGCCTGCCACTCTGTCTGCCTGGGCTCGCTCTCTCTCTCTCTAACAAATAAATAAACAAAATCTTAAAAAAAAAATATTGAAAAAAAAAGTTAAAGAAACCCTTCTTTGCTTCCACCAGTTCCCTGGGGCACTACCAACCAAAGACCATTTTAAAGTCTTTCCAGACTACACAGGTGATACAAATGCAGAATACAACCTGCATGAGGCCCCATTTGCAGTTAGAAATGTTGGAGGAAATTTCCTGCTCTCTCTACCCAGAGCCATGCCGGAGATGGGCTGGTTTCTTCACTGCTGTCTTCTGTGCAGTGGATTATGTCTCATTGATTGAGGGTTTAGGTTTCAGAATGCCAGCTTTGCATGGCATATTCACATCCTAGGGCTGCCCTAACACAGCACCACAAACTTGGTGGCTTAGAACAACAGAAACTTATTCTCTCACAGCTTTGGGGGCTAGAAGTTGAAAGTCAAGGTGTTGGCTGGGTTGGTTCCTTCTTTCTTACTTTATTTTTTAAAAAAGATTTTAAGTAACCTTTACATCCACCATGGGGCTCAAACCTACAACCCCAAGATTAAGGGTTGCACGCTCTACCTACTGAACTAGCCAGGCGCCCCAGGGTTGGTTCCTTCTGATAGATCTGTGCCTCTCTCCCAGCTTCTAGAGATTGCCTGCAATCTCTGGTGCTCCTTTGCATGAAGACACAGCCCTTCACCTCTGCCTCTGTCTTTACGTGGTGTGCCTCCCTGTGTCCCTGTATCTTCACATGGCCCTCTCTGTGTCCCTCCTCTCTCTGTGTCCCTCTTGTCTTCTTCTAGGAACACCTGTATTGTGTTAAGGCTCTAACCTACTCCAGTATGACCTCATCTTGACTAATTCTAGTTGCAGTGACCCTATTATTAAATAAGGTCACATTCTGAGGTGGTAGCGTTAGGACTTCAAGATACCTTTGTAGGGAGCAAAGTTCAACCCATAACACACGGGATCTCCTGTGAGACTGCTCACCGTGGGCAGTGCTAGGCTTTCCCCGCTGAGCCCCCTGCCCTGGACCTTGCCAAAGAGAAGCAGAAGTTCTCCAGGATTTGCCAGAAGCTTAGCAGGCAAAAGTCAGCTTTGCTTTAGCTTGCCTCACAGAGTTTCTGCTTTTACTTTATTTTGGCTTCTGTGGATTTCTTTCCTTACATCAAGTCAGCACTACAACTCAGACAAATTTTTAAGTGAACTTATGTTTCATCTCACTTCCCCCCTCACTTTAATAAGGAACATGGCCTGGGAACCCAGTTTGCCAACCCCATCACTGGTTTGTATCCATCCTTGTTCTCCTGACCCTGTGCCTCTGTCCTGGCAGGCCCTTCATGTGAGATGTCTGCCCACCCCGACCAAACCCTGGGTCTCCCCCTAAGGCTCCGGGTCTCTTCACTCCTCCTCTGCCTCACAGACCACCCCAAAGGGAGACCCTACCTCAAGGGTAGGGTCATCTCACCAGGGGTTAAGGCCATGGGGCCTTGGAGCTAGATGCCTTAGGCATCTACTGCCCCCTGCCCCAGCCTGGATTTTCCCCATGTGTAAAAATGGGGACTTTGAAAAGCTATGTGAAACCCTGGGCACAATGAATGCTCAAGAAGGCCAGCTGTGTTCATCAAAATGCATATGTTCTCAAATGGCCAGCAACCCACCCTCTTGGCAGGAGGGGTCCAATTAGGATTATTAGCAGATGGCGTCCTTGAAAAGTGGAGTAGCTCAGGGAGGGTCCTCTGGGAGGGCACAATAAGAGGATACCTCCCAGAGTCCCTCAAACACCCCCACATGTGTCTGTGTCTCAGGGAACATCTACCATTATGTGCCCTGGTACAACACCAAGCCAGTCGTGGCTGTGACCTCCCAATGGGAAGATGTCAGCTTCCGCATGAAATGCCTCAACCTCCTCCATTTTACTCGGGACCGCCTGGTGAGTGGTACAGAAGGGGGGGGTCTGTGCCACCGATAGGAGGCTTGGAAAACTAAATCACAGTCCTAAGGAGCCAGTCACTCAAGTCACTCATGCATTCCACACCAAGGAAGATGGAAGCATCAGGCACTGTGCTAGACAATGAAGAGAGAAAGCTGCATAAACAGGGCCTAGCCTCTCCATCTGGGAAGTTGGATATGCAAACAGCTACTGTAGGGAGTACCCAGAGCTATGGGGGCAGCGAGATTGGGGATGGAGGAGGGGAGCTGAAGAGAAGATAATCAGAGGAGGTGTTTGAAAAGGAGGTAACATTTGAGCAGAGTCTTGAAGAATGAGTTTGCTGGGGCCGTGGTGGGGGTGCAGAGAAAGGAAGAGCTGGCAAGTCCATGGTGACGTGAAGTTCTGGGACAGGAAAGGCATGGAGGTGATTTGGAAATAAAGCTAGAGAAACTGGAAGAGGTCAGATCACAAAAAATCTTATGCATCTGCTAAGAAGGGAAATCACTGAACATTTTTAGGCAGGAGAGCCCCCTGCTGCCTCCACCTTAGATATTACTTTGTACACCTACAGAAGCAAAGCCCTGGGTCAAGACTGTAACCCTTACAGTCCTGCCCTGTCCTGGCTCCTTCCTGCTGCTTATCCTGTTGGGTAGTGAAGAGGGTTGTGGGGATCCTAGCCTTGCAAGGACATGTGATAGCTTTGGACTGACATCCTCCAGTTTCCCCAAAGGCCCCCAAGTCCTGACTGATAATATCTCGGGCCAGTCAGCCCTGTAACCTCTCCTGGGTGAGCCCCCATATGCTCACTTTCTGTTTCTCTCCTGCTGGGCAGAAAGCCAATCTGGACACCCTGAAATCCATAAGGAATCCAAGAGACCCCGCTCTGCTCCCCCAGTGGGAGAAGCTGCTGAGGGAGCTGGTGGAGGACTGCAAGTAGGGAGGAGCGTGCACACCAGGGCTGGGGCTGAGCTGGTCAGGCTCCCATGGGGTGGGGGTGCAGACCAGCACCCTACAGAACAGCCCCCAACCCCCACCTCCTCAAGAAAAGAGCTCCGCTCAAATCTCTCCCCAGCTCAAAGCCCAAACCACATAGCTGTTTCTCCTCCACTGTTCAGGCCTTCTGGAAACTGGCCCTGACCTCCCCACCCAGCCTCGTCCCAGCTATCCCTGTACCCACACCTGATGCTCTCACCAAACCAAACTTCTCACATCCCCCATGGCTGGGTTAGCCCCTATCTCCCGGCTCTCACCCAACTCCACAAGGAGGTCCTCATTACAGGCTTGGTACACCGCATGGGGCTGAGAGGGTGGGAGAGGGGGTGCATGAGAACCAGGGTCCAGGCCAGCAGGGGCGGGGCAGGATCTTGAGTCTAGGAAGTGCACGTTGGGCTAGGGCAGGGTGGGAGGTCCTGTGAGGTGAGGCGGAGAGGCCCAGCGCCCTCCTTCCTGATCCTGGCCATAGACACCCTCTGCCCTGCATGGCCCATCAGCCCAGAGCCACCGAGCTGGACAAGAAGAGGTGGCAGCTCCGCAGCCGCCTCCTGCAGGAACTGTCCCAAAAGGCCAAGGAAGTTAAGCCCAGGAACATGGTGGCCACTGTGGAGGACTGGCTGTACCGCCTCAACGCCGTTCTCCCTGAGGTAGGCACCGGACACACTGGAAGGGGAGGAGGACCTGAAGCCTGCCATGCAGGCCTGACGCCCTCCCACCTCGGCAGCCCCAGATGAGCCTCCCAGACGTGATGATCTGGCTGATGTCCAAGGAGCAGCGGGTGGCCTATGCACAGGTGCCTACCCACAGCATCCTGTTCTCCCCAACAGGGGCTCTGCACTCCGGCAGATTCTGTGGGAAGACACAGACCCTCGTTCTGCAGGTGGGGAAGCCGAGTGTCCTTGGGCCACCACACTCCTGAGGGGAGGAAAGGGCCCAGAAACACCCCAAGGGAGAAACCCTGAACTCTTAGGGCAAACTCCAGGGGTGTCCCCAAGGGCACACCCACTTCGTCTCTCCTGGGCCTTTTAGCAGGTGAAATGGGGTTGAAACAGTCTCCAGAGGAAGGCAGGGGACAGTGGCCATCATCACGTGGTTGATGCCAAGTCCACATCCCTCATAACTATTCCTCAGATTCATCTTTTCCATTATCCTCACACCACACTTGGTCCAGTCCCTTGTCATCTCTCCCCTGGACCAGGATTGAGTGCTTTCCAAACATTTAATGCCTACAAGGCCTGGGCACTGGCTCGTCATATCAGATGCAGGCCATAAATAAGCACCCCCTCATCACAGCCCCTCCTTTCACCCTTCTCCCCAACTCAGGAGGCAGGTGGGGGACATTCCCTTGCTCCCAGAGATGCCCTTCGTTCCCCACTGCTTCCTGGAGAATGCCGAACCATCCTGGCCTGGCCCCAGCCCCTTCCCACTGCAGTAACCTTCTCAGAGCCCCATATTCTCAACAGCCGGACTGCTCTGGGCAGACACCCAAGCCTGCCTGCCCTGGGTCCTTTCCATTGTGGAAGGCCCCTTGTATGCCCACTTTCTCATCCTGCAAGAAGTCTTTTTCATCCTGCAAGAATCACTGAGACTTGACTCCTGGCTCTACCACTTACTGGTCTGTGTGACCCCAGACCAACCCTTGACCACATCCAGGCCTCAGTCTTCTCCTCTGTAAAATGGGCCTGGTGAAAATGATGTGCAGCCCCACGCCCCGGGCCCCTCCATGGAGGTGTGAGAGGATCCGAGCGTATCCTGCATATTCGGCACTTACTATAATGTCACCACCATCACCACTTCCCTTTGGAGCTTCCCCAGGCTCCCTGGGTGGCACCGCCCCTCTTCCCACAAACCCCACCAGCCTCTCTGTGATGCATGGGGTCGCAGGTATAACCATGTGCATATTAACTCCCTCTGGAAAGCAGGAACTCTGCAGCATTCACTTTAAGCCCCAGCACCCAGGGCTCAGTGTGATGGAGCAGGTGTGTGTGCCCCTCCCTCACTCACACCCCTGCCCCCGGGGGACATACACCCCTATGGGGTCAACCTGCTTCTGGTTTAGTACCCAGAGGGTGAAGGACAGGAGATGCAGCCGGCCCACCTCCGGGTCTGCATGTGGTTTGGCAATGTCACGGACAGCAAGGATCTGCAGCTGCTGCGCGAGGGCAAGGTGGTCGTGTATGCGGAGACGGTGAGCAGAGCCCTGGTGCAGTGGGGGCGGGGGGTGGGCAGCGGGTGGGGAGGCCAGGCTGCCAGAGTCCAGCACCAAAGGTGGAGAAAACCATCACCAGCAGAATCTGAGCATTATGAAATGGGCTTTGATAAAGACAGGTGGCAGCCTAGAGCAGCCTCTGATGTTGACAAGCCATGGGCATGTGGTGATAAAAGGGGCAGCTGGGGGCGCCTGGGTAGCTCAGTTGGTTGGGCAACTGCCTTCAGCTCAGGTTATGATCCCGGAGTCCTGGGATCTAGTCCCACATCGGGCTCCCAGCTCCATGGGGAGTCTGCTTCTCCCTCTGACCTCCCCTCTCATGCTGTCTCACTCTATCTCTCTCTCTCTCAAATAAATAAAATCTTTTTAAAAAAGGGGGGGTGCAGCTGGGTAGTCCCCTAGGGCCAGTCACTCTCTCCTTGATGGAGCTTTATTGGGAGTTTCTCCAAGTTACTTCAATGCATGTGAGATGAGGTCTCATCTGTTGCCAACCTGGCAGCGTAGGACCCCTGCAGAGTCCAGCGGGGTTGGGGGCAGTTTTTCGGGCCAGTCTGGTGGTTCTGGGGAGGGGGGCCTGGAACATTCAGAGGAACAGGAAGTGAGGCATCTTCCCAGAGAACCACAGATGCACGGGGTGGGTGGGCAGTCAGTCAGAGATTGCTCTAGAACCAGAGGAGGGAAAGATGACCCTTGCTGCCCTGGGGGAGGACATGGCACAGGAGAAAGCTCTGAGAGCAGAGGGAAAGGAGTTCAAGAATTTTCAGCTTTTTAATTTACTGAGTCAAAAACTTATTTTTGTGGTTCCTAAGTTGCACACTGTGAATGAATATCTTAATGTGAGTAACCAGCCCCTACGTAGGCTTGGAGATGTGAGATGAGAGGGGATCTAGAATGAGGTGCAGGTAGCAGGGCTGCATGTCCAGCAGAGAAATGTGGGGAAAAGGGCTCAGAGGCAGAAAAGATGTGGTGAGTGATGGAGCAGCACTGGGTTCCCCGGGTCAGCAGCGACAAGGCTAAGGGACCACATTGTAACACCCCCGCCCCAGGCTGTAACACAGGCATCCGCCAGCTCTACCCTTCAGTGGTTAAGCACCCTGGGATAGAATTGACCTCTGAGCCTCAGTCTCCCCTACCTTGTGAAATGGGATTGTGAGGATTACAGGGGACAGTTCATGTAAAACCCCAGGCATGCGCCTGGCTGGAGGGGAAGGTTTGATGATAAGCCCCTGGCTCCTTCTTGCCTAACACACTTCTAAGAGGCCCCGGCAATCCAGAGTAGGGGGCCCAAGGAGGGACCCGATGTCCCAATGTGAACTGGGGAGGCCGCAAGCTGCTGACAGCCGCCCCTCCCCCAGTACGAGAACCAGGCCAAGTATAAAGACCAGTGGGGACAGCAGGGGCTGTACCACTGCCCCAACTTCTCGGACGTCATGGGGCACAAGGCCCTCCCCAAGGAGGATTTCCAGGCACCCCAAGGATGGCACTGGCAGGGGCAGTGGACAGTGGAGCCTCAGAGGAGGTAAGGCAAGGGGGCGAGCCTAGAGCTGTGTGCCCCTGGACACGCAGCCTGGGGTGGACTGTACTTTTCACCTGGGAGAGCCAGTTAGCCGCAGCTCGGGGAGGTGGGCACATGGCCATTGTAGCCTGCTCCCAGAGGCTGGGATGCCCAAGAGGAAGGGCCCGGCCCACCACCCTACCCTGGAGGCCAAGCCCCACAGCCCAGCCTTGCCCAGAGCAGGTGGGGCTGCCAGGTAGGGGAACACCGGGCCTGCAGAGGACAACCTGGGAGCCTAAAAGTTCGGGGAGATGTGCTGGAAACTTGGGGTCTCGCTGCCCCCAGACTCCTCCTGGATGTAGACATCAACAAGAGCCAGGTGCTAGAGGAGGTGTATGAGAACCAGTGTCGTGACACCACGGGGGCCTGGGTGCAGGCAGCCATCCCGAACACGGATGTGGTAAGCGGGGGCCAAAGCTGTCTTGGGGGACAAGCAGTGCATGCAGGTGGGCACCTTGGAAGCTGGGTTGTCTGAGTGGGAAGAGCACTGGACCAAGGGTTATCATCTGAGCCCTGCTCCCCACATGCTATGCAGGAGCCTGGGTACGCTCTGATGGCATTAGTATCCCCCGAGGGGGCAGGTAGAGGTACCTTCAAGAAGACTATAAGGGACAAGTTAGGGAGCAGTGTTTCCTTCCTAGGCTTCTTCCAAAGGTAGCGCTTACTCAGGAGAGAATCTGTCTGGGGCTAGTCTAAGCCCACACCGTCTGAAAGAACTTTCAGTGAAGATGGAAATGTTCTATGTCTGCACTGTCCACCTATCCAGTGGCTAGCGAGTACCTGAAATGTACTTGTGAGAGTGAGGAACTAAACTTTGGATTTCGTTTCTTTTTTTTTTTTTTTTTAAGATTTTGTTTATTTGAGAGAGAGAGAGAGAGCATGGCCAGGAGGGAGGGACGGAGGGAGACTCCCCACCAAGCAGGGAGCCCGACATGGGACTCGATGATCCCAGGATCCTGGGATCATGACCTGAGCTGAAGGCAGAGGCTTAACCCGCTGAGCCACTCAGGCGCCCAATTTTGTTTCGTTTTAATTAGCATACACTGAAGTGGCCCCAGAAGGTTGGTGGCTACTGTGTGTTGGACAGCACGGGTCAAACCCATCTCTCAGGCATACTACCCTCCCCTCCTCAACAAGGACAGAGTAGGTTTGGGCAGGTGGCAGCATCTAGCTGAGATCAGTCACACTATTCCCCTTTCACAATCATTAGTATGGGTATTTCCTATTTATGGTACTGATTTGCCATTGATAGTAGCTATAATTAAGTTTCCTTTTAAAAATACGTTTACTGGGGCGCCTGGGCAGCTCAGTCATTAGGCATCTGCCTTCGGCTCAGGTCATGATCCTGGGGTCCTTGGATTGAGCCCCGCATTGGGCTCCCTGCTCAGCGAGAGGCCTGCTTCTCCCTCTTCCGTTCTCCCTGCTTGTGCGCACTCTACCTCTCCCTCTGACAAATAAAATTTAAAAAAAAGTTTACTAAGGGTGCCCGGGTGGCTCAGTGGGTCTCCCTGTTCAGTGGGGAGCCTGCTTCTCCCTCTCCCACTCCCCCTGCTTGTGTGTGTGCTCTCCCTCTCTGTCAAATAAATAAAATCTTAAAATATATATATATTTACCATTTGAAAAGGCAAGTCAGTACAGCACGCTGAGTGGATAGGTTGGTGGCATCAGAAGTAGCAAGCACCGTCTGCTCCAGGGGGCAGGAGGCACCATGGCCACGGTGGCTGAGGGAATGAAGGTCGCCTCCCAGCTCAGATGCCCCCAGCCTGCCCTGTCTATCCACCCTCAGAACGGAGAGCCCGTGGAGGCCCGGGAGAATGTGCAGTGTCCCCGAGGCTGGCATGTTAAGGAGAGCTGGATCGTGGAGCTGAACCACGCCGTGGACAGTGAGGGTCAGTCCTCTGGGCGCAGGTGGAGGGAAGGAGGGCCTGGAGCTGCCAGGGACTGGCACTTCCCACAGCCTCAAAGCAACCGAGCTCTCAGGTGGGATGGGCCTGAATTTCCAGGGGTCACCCAAGCTCTGGACAGTGGGGTCTCCACCCTTTCTATAGACATGGGCCCCAGCTTTCAAACAGGACAGGTTGTAAGTGCCTCCTGAGCACTTTCTAGAAAGGGGAAAATGGTCAGGGAGCTGGGTTCACCTGCAGTAGTAGCTCCAGGCAAGGAGTGATGGGCTGGAAGTCCAAAGTCCTGGGCTCAAGACGTTGACTCTGCTACATATTGGCTGGGTGACCTTGTGTGGGTCACAGGACGTCTCTGAGCCCTGCCTTCCTCATTCATAAGATGGGTGGTTGGGCCCAAGTATACCATCCTTTCTCACACCTCAGGGCCTGAGACACCTAAACAGGAGGGAAAGCCTTTCCCCGTTAGCCTGCCTTCGGGGGCCCATTTTTCAGGCATGTCCATACTTCCCAGCCCATGGGCACCTGGGCACCCACAGGCTGCCCTGCCCCTGCAGGCTGGGAATACGGAGTGGGGATTGAGCCGTCGGGCCAACCGCAGGTCTGGAACTCAGTGGAAAAGACCTACTACTCGTGCCGCCGGCGGCGCTGGGTACGTGTGCGCTGTCGGAACCATGGGAAGCTGAGCCTAGAGGAGGAGACCCTTTCCTTCCTGCAGCTGGTGAGAGGGCTGCCTGGGTGGGTGCCCTCACCCCCAACACATGCCATGGTGGGAAGGTGACATTCTGCTCCCCTCCCTGCAGCACCACCCCATCCCAGCCAAGAATGAGGAGGGCTGGGAGTATGGCACCCTCGGCTCCAAGTTCCACCTGAACCCTCAGCCCCAGAGCCGGTTCCGCCGCCGCCGCTGGCACCGCAGGATGGTCCCGAACAAGGACAAGGGCATTGCACCCATATTCCTCCTGGAGGGATCCCTGGTAAAGCCTCTGTGGGCTAGGTGACTCCTCCTTGCAACCCCACCTCCCAGAGCTAGGGCCCAGCCTTGGGTGTGGCAGACAGCAGATGACAAACCACAGTTGGGGCACTGACAGCTAGGAGTGGGAGAGTGTGTGCCCCAGGTCCACACCCTTGGGCTAGAAGGGAAGGGTGACCTGGGCCTGCACTAGGGGAGACAAGAAAAGCACCCAAGAACCTCAGGGAGAATCTCCTGGGCACAGGGTATGGATCTGAAAGAGAAGGGCAGGAAGGAAGAGAACAAGAGGCTGACACAGGCTCCAGACAAAATGATCAGGAGCTCCTGGAGGCCTGCCCCAGAGGACATCCAGCTACATGACCTACCCTTCATCTACTGCATCTTCAACAGTGAGCTTTGAGAGTCTGCTCGGGTGGCCCCAGCGACCCTGCATCCGAGGACAGGCAGTGGGGAGGGGCTGGGGCGGGAATCCTGGGGGCAGGTGATGGACAAGGCTCCTCTCTTACCCAGAGCCCCACTACTACCAGCTTTTCTGCTACATCTACCAGGCCCGGAACCTAATGTCCAACCAGATCCAGACATTCCAGGGTAAGCTACAGGCACCCCTTTCTCCCCAAGCTCCTGGGGACCCCTGAGGTAGCCACCCAGCAGCATAAAAAATATGACAAGGAAGGGGATGACACTCATGCAGACCCCTCTCCCCAGCAACTGAGGGCCCTGGCTTGGGGAAAAGATAAAAACAGGGAGTATAAGGTGGGGCTGTTCTTGAGAGGTGTGCCCCAAACTGTGGAATCAAGAAGTGGGGGCTGGGGAGGCTTCACCCTAGTGGGGACCACTTAGCTAGGCCTTGAGGAGGGAAGAGGAGTTTTGTGGCAGAGGACTAATGAGATGGGAAGACAAAAGAAAGGGTGACCCACGGTGGGACCACATGTTCCTTGTGTCAGAAGATGACAGAAGGGGTTGGGGAGGAGGTGTGGTGATTTGCAGCCCTGGGCACGAAGACCCAGTGAAGCTTTCAGGAGAGTCATGTGCTCCTATCCGTAGCACTGTTTGTGAGAAGCAGGTCACCAGGTGAGGCTCTGGGCCGGGGCTGTGGGTATTTGCCGGGAGCTGTGTCCACTGGGCATCAGCATCCACATCGAGAAGGCCACAGGACATCCTCTGACACCACAGCTGATGCTGTGAAAGGACATGCTGTGGAAGGACAGCCACATGTAGCTGCTCCTCAGAACTCCTCCAGAGGAGCCATGGGGCTTCTACCCCTGTGACACCCAGACCTCGACCAGGTGGTGTAGAGAGATGTGGCTGGAACCAAATGGTCCCCGGCTGTTCACTCTGCAGCTTGCACTGTGGTGGCCTTCTGGGCAGCTGGCCAGGGCTGTGGCCGCCCAGCCTGGGCTTCCCTGGATTTCTAGTCTAGTGGTGGCAGCTGCCAGAGAGGAGTACCTCGCTTGAGGGCTCAGTGGCAGGACCCTCTCCTCTCCTTCTATCCACCCCCCAGTGCCCTTCATTCGGTTGGTCTTCTTGAACCACAGCCAGTGCACCCAAACCCTGAAGAGCTCTGCAGCCCCAACATGGGCCCAGACACTAATTTTCCAGCACCTTCTTCTATATGAGAACCCCGAAGACACCAAAGCAAGCCCTCCACTCGTGGTCTTGGAACTGTGGCAGCAAAATGCCCAGGTAAGGTGGGCTAGACTGGGCAGAGTGGCTGAGGGTTTTTTTTTTTTTTTTTAGAATTTATTTATTTATTTGTCAGAGAGCAGGAGCGAGCACAGGCAGACAGAGTGGCAGGCAGAGATGGAGGGAGAAGCAGGCTCCCTGCTGAGCAAGGAGCCTGATGTGGGACTCGATCCCAGGACGCTGGGATCATGACCTGAGCCGAAGGCAGCCACTTAACCAACTGAGCCACCCAGGTGTCCCTGAGTTTTTATTTTAGAGGAGAATATACCAGATGTGTTCCGGGGGAGCCTGATTCATGGAGAGCATCACGTCAACAGAAATGCCAGCCCTGGGATGCCTGGGTGGCTCAGTTGGTTAAGCGGCTGCCTTCGGCTCAGGTCATGATCCCAGCGTCCTGGGATCGAGTCCCACATCGGGCTCCTTGCTCGGCAGGGAGCCTGCTTCTCCCTCTGCCTCTGCCTCTGCCTGCTTCTCCCTCTGCCTCTGCCTGCTTCTCCCTCTGCCTCTGCCTGCCTCTCTGTCTGCCTGTGCTCGTTCGCTCTCTGACAAATAAATAAAATCTTAAAAAAAAAAAAAAGATTAAAAAAAAAAAAGAAATGCCAGCCCTTGGGGCGCCTGGGTGGCTCAGTGGGTTAAAGCCTCTGCCTTGGGCTTGGGTCATGATCCCAGGGTGCTGGGATAGAGCCCCGTGTCGGGCTCTCTGCTCAGCAGGGAGCCTGCTTCCCCCACAACCCCCTGCCTCTGCCTGCCTCTCTGCCTACTTGTGATCTCTGGCTGTCAAATAAATAAATAAAATCTTTAAAAAAAAAAAAAAGAATAAAATGCCAGTCCTTAACCGAGAGTTGTTGGCACCCTGGGGGAGGGGCCAGAACCTTGCCAGCTTGGCCTCTGTGTTTGGTGAACTTCCCCTTCCCTGCAGGGAAAGGAGAGCTTGTGGGCCCGGAGCATGTGGTCCCCGGTGGTCTGGCTGGATGTCCAAACACGGACCCTGCCCCCTCTGAGGTGGCACCCCCTTGTAAAATTGCTAGGGGAGAAAGAGGGCGAGATCCTGGCATCCTGTGAGCTGATCCTTGAGACTGAGGTATGGGCTGGGGGGGTGAGGTGCCCAGGGGCCCCCACCCTGCCCCACTCCCCTGCCTCAAGTTCCCACAACCAGCAAGTCCCCAGCTCAACCCACTGAGGGAAGACCTGCGGCCTGGAGCCAGCACACTGGGCTTGGTGATGCCTGCCTTGCTCCTGCCACGGGGCTCCAGAGCTGCCTCCCTAGAGCCCTGCTTCGGACTTGAATTGGGGGTGGGGTGTAGGAGGATGAGCCAACTACAGCCTCAGCCTCACACACCTTGCTTTCCTACCTCACCCCTTCAGAGTGTCAAAGAGAGGCCGCCAATCTTAAGTGTTCCCTGGAAGAACGGAGTCTACACACTCCCCAAGAGCATCCAGCCGATGCTAAAGAAAATGGCCGTGGAGGTGATGAGGGTATGGGGAGGAGAGGGCAGGCACCCCCCAGAGCAGTCGGGCGCCGTGGGGCTCTCCCTACAAACTCTCCTTGGGCCCTCCTGACTATCTGAGGCAAAGCTCGGACCCCAAAAAGACACTGTCTGAGAGATGGAGGGAAACAGGAGAGACATGAAGAGCAGAAGCTCTGCTAGAGTACCTTAAACTGTCTTAATGCAGAGCTCTATAGTGGATCATAGACAAAAGTCTTTCTTGTTCACCATCTCACTTGAGCCCTTCCTGCCCCTCTGCAGTAGGGGCCACTTTCAGACAAGAAAATTGAGGCTCTGAGAAACAAGCTAGCCCAGGCACCGTGACACAGGGGTAAGTGGCAGAGCCAGAATCTGGGCCTGGCCCTGCCTGCCTCCAAATGCCAGGATGTTTCTCACCTATCTTTTGACAGTAGCCTGGAGGTCCCCACATGGAACCTTTGTGCTCTGCCATGAACCTGGCAAAGAGCAAAAGATGGGCAGGTCCTCCTGGCCCTGGAGATGCCCCCTAAGATCAAGCAGCCCCACTCTGGTCCCCTGAACAGGCCTCCGTGAGTAAGAGCATGGACATTTGCTGGGGTGCCCTGTGTGTCTGTTGAGCGCACTGAACAACCATGGAGGTCTATGGGATCCAAGTCGGCAATGAGCTAAATGGCAACAAGGATACCCAAGGAATCTGGGGCACCCCCTACTTCTGTAGGCCTTCAAGGCAGCCAGCCTCAGAACTCCCTCCTAAAGACCACAAGCCAGACAAAGCAGCAGGGGAGGAAGGGCAATACCTCAAGGACCCTGGAGACCAGTGAAGGATTGTCACAGTAGCCAGAGGGCACTCCCTCACGGAGGCCTTGAGGACAAGCACTGATCCCTCACAGGACAGGAGACCTGTGATAGCCTTCAGACTCTGACTTCATCCAGCTCATTCCCTGGCCCCAGATGCTGCCTGGTACACCATCACTCCAAGGACAGCCCCCTCTCTGTCCAGGACCCCATTAGAGTCCCCAGCTGCCGCTTGCCCTGCCCCTCCTCTGTTCTGGCAGATTCTGGCCTGGGGCCTTCGGAACATGAAGCAGGTGCATTCCCCCCAGCTCCTGGTAGAATGCTGGGAAGAGTCCCTGCAGACAGAGCCCATCAAGGACTTCCAGACCAACCCTAACTTTATGCAGTCAGTCCTCTTCCTCACGCTGGTAAGGTGGCCTTGGGCAGAGCAGGGGCTAGGGCGGCCCTTTCCTCCCAGGAGGCCTCATGCTCCGCCTCTCCTTGGGGCTGTAGTTCATCCCTACAGAGGAGGCCTATGCGCCACCCCTCACATTGAAGGTGGTGGACAATCAGGACTTCGGCCAGCAGATCATGGTGGGTCAGGCCAACATCCACTCGCTACAACCCTACTTCTGCGACCCCTGGGCTGAGGACTACATGCCTCCACAGCTCCCAAGTATGGTCCTTTCACCCTGTCCTTCCCCAGCCCTCACCTTCAAGTTGGCACTGGGAGTGGGGGTGGACCTTGCTGCCCTCCGGGCTGGTGTTCCTCCCCCTCACTCTTCTCCCTCTCCTGAGATTCTGATTGCTCTCTCTCCACACAGTACTGTCTGTGAACAAGTACCAGAAGGTGAGTTAAGGGCTCAGGGTCTCCACCTTCTCCCATGCCATCTACAGGGGACAACCCTTGTCCCTGAGGAGGGGTGGAGATGAAAGAGAGCTCTGATACGTGTGCTCCTGGTGTACATGAGAACCCTACAGCTGTGATTCTCCACCCGGACTGCACATTAGAACCATCTGAGAGTTTAAAGAAATCCTGACGGCCAGGCCACTGACCAGTCCCATCAGGATTACTGGGGAAAGCCCCAGGCATCAGCAGTGTCTCCAAGCCCCCCCCCCCCCCCAGTGATTCCAGTTGTTTCCAAGGTTCAGAACTACCCCTCGAAAGCAGCACTTGTCAAACTGAATGCACAGGAATCCTGGGGACATCTTGAGCAAAAGCAGGTTCTGATTTAGTAAGACTGGGGTTCTCCATTTCTGGGCCCTTCCAGAGTTCTGTCTGTAGCTGAGGCCCATGAGGGTAAGAACTAAGAACTAAGTTTACCCTCCTTCTGGTTCCTAAGCTCATGTTCCAGCATTGAAAGGGCTCTGTGAAGAGCCAGGGAGCCAGGAAAGGAAGCCCTGACTTCCATCCCTTTTTCCTGGGGGGGAGGGGGGGGGCTTGAGGGTCAGAGACAGTGAGCAGACTACATTGGCATGTGGTGCCTCACCTTGCTCTCCTGCTCTCATTTTTCAGCTCCTAGATTACTTCTATGAAAAGTTCTGGATCAGTCCCAGCAAAGCCCAGGTGATGCAGGCTCAGCCTCAGGGAACAAGGAACCACTCTGGGCAGCTCAGGGAGGCGGTGGGTGCAGCATGACCCTGGGGAGGGGAGGGCTCCGGTGCCTCTCGCTGAGGGCCAGAATGACCTTCCCTGCCAGGATCAGTATGAGCATGAAGTGGACTGGTGGAGCAAGCTGTTCTGGGCCACAGGAGATGCTAAGGCCCTGCAGTACAAGTACAAAGACTACCATACCCTGAAGGTTTGGAGACTTCTGGGAGGGGAGACTACTGAGACACAGAATGAAATCTGCTGGGGGAGACCAGCAGATCTCACCCTGATGCCTCTAGGAATGACAGGGTCGGGAGTGGGGGGTAGTTTCCTCCTTGTCTCCCCAGGACTATAGGCCACACCTCCATCAGACATGCCCTTTGGGGAACCAGAGCTTCCCCATCTACAGCAGTCAGTGCTGACCCTAGAGTCACTGACTGGGTAGACGCTTCAAAGCGAGACCCAGGAACTGGTGATCCCTCAACCCCCTGACTGCAGGAATGGTCCCCCCTCAGCTGAGCCCAGGCCAGCTCTCTCCACCGGCCTGGACCCCACACACCCCCTGCAGGTGTATGACTGTGAGCTGGAAGCCGTGCCCGCCTTTGAAGGCCTGCAGGACTTCTGCCAGACCTTCAGACTCTACCAGGAAGAGCCCAAGTTGGACAGCCCTGTGGTAGGGGAGTTCAAGGTGCGTGTTCACCCCCCCATGGAGCTACCTGTCTCTCGTGCCCCTTCCATCCCCAGAAGACTCTAATCAAAGCCCTGGCTCTCTATGTTCATGGTGGGGATGGGGAAGGGAAGGCTTGAAAAACAGTTTGGGGGGCAGGGGATAAAAGGCTGATCAATGCAGGGGTTCAGAGTGACCTCCCCCTTTACACGGGATAGGCAGGGCCCTTCTCACTCCAGCTCGGGCCTACGCAGGTCTCCCAAGGCCCAAGAGCCTTCAAGAACAAGTTCCAGCCTGAAGGGATGGACGGGGGGTAGAATGAGAGTGCGTTAGCAGAAACTGGAAACCCACCTAACCACCATAGTTATCAGCCCAACATACCCCCCCCAAACCTGCTATTCCCAGAGTGTCTCTGCTGCACCCCTCTCTCCCATCCTCGGTGCAGCCCACTCTCTCAGGAGCTTGGGCCAGGGGCACCACAGGGCCAGGCCTGCACTCAACATCTTCCCTCCCAACACACACACAGGGTCTTTTCCGTGTCTACCCCTTTCCTGAGGATCCAAAAGCCCCCAAGCCCCCCCGCCAGTTCTTGGTTTGGCGCAACAAAGAGGACTTCCCTCAGGAGTGCTTGGTGCGTGTGTACATGGTTCGAGCCATCAACCTGCAGCCTCAAGATTCCAATGGCCTGGTAATCAGCAGCCCCAACCCCGTGGTGTCCCTCATCTCTGGGACCGCCCAACCCGAGTGCCTCCCAAACCTTGCATCAAGGTCCTGGGGCTCCCTCAGGCTGATACCCAGATGGTCACTTCCCCACAGGCTCCCTCTGCTGCTGGGGACTCATCTAGAGTCCACTCCCCACCCTCCCCAACCAACCTGGACTGACTCTCCATTTCCTATTGCCTTTCCCTCACTATGACTGAACCCCAGTGTGACCCTTATGTGATCCTGAAACTGGGACAGACAACGATGGGCAACCGGGACAAGTACTACCCCAACACTCTGAATCCCATCTTCGGCATGTGAGCTGCCCCAACTTTACCCGATCCCAGTTCACCACACCCTCACATCCTCCCACGCTGGGCTAGGAGTAAGCTCCAGAAGGCGATGACTTCTTCCATTTCTCTCTAACCTCTGAGTTCCTAACATGGGGTCTTACACACTCTCGGGGCTGGAGAGATGGAACGGTGGTCAGTTCTACCCTCCCTCTCAAATGCTTCACCTGGGAAAGGAGTTCAGGGTCCCACAAGCCAGGCCTCTCAAAGGTTATTTCTAGCCAACCCTGGGGGGTAGTTCTTGGCAGGCCACCTTAGGCTCTGTTTTCGATATTCACCATGACCAAACAAGGGGCCATGAAGCTGGACAGGGAGGCCTGCAGACAGCGCAGTCCGCAGTCTGCAGTCTCCAACACCCTCACCCCCAGTATGTTTGAACTGAGCTGCACCATCCCCCTGGAGAAGGACCTAGAGATCCAGCTATATGACTTTGACCTGTTCTCATCTGATGAAAAGATTGGAACCACAGTCATTGACCTCGAAAACCGACTCCTGTCTGGCTTTGGTGCCCGTTGTGGACTCTCCAAATCCTACTGCTAGTGAGTGGACCTGAGGCCAGGCAAGAGAGTAGGGGAGGGGTGGAGGAGGGAGGCCCCAGCTCCCTTAGCAGGAGGCTTGCATCTGGGAAACCAGGGCCTGAGCCTGGCTCCACTCACGCCACCCCCACCATTGCTCATGTGCAGCTCAACGCAGAATGTTCTCTAGGATGCAAACCTTCCCACCTTTTCCTCTCCCTTAATTCCACAGCGCAGGGCCCTTTAGGTGGCGGGATCAGATGACCCCAAGCTTCCTCCTGGAACGCCATGCCAAACAGAAAGGGTTGCCTCCGCCTTTGTTCAGTCCTGAAGAGGACACTGTTTTTTACAATGGGAAAAAATTCAAACTGCAAAGCTTCGGTGAGAAGTACAGCACACTGTCAAAAGGCACAGATCCAGGCCTCTGAAATCAGAGGGCACCTGCCCCATTTTGCCCTTTCCTCCTATAGAAGGCAACCAGGTCCACTGTCTAGGCTGGGGGCAGGGGAGAGGAGGGCAGCTGGGAGATGGGAAGGCTCATGACTTTGTGACTACCACCTTCCACTTCCTTCCATCTAGAGCCTACGCCCCCTCCTATTCATTACTTGGGACCTAAGAAAGAACGCCTTGCCCTGTACCTCCTACACACCCAGGGGCTGGTGCCTGAGCATGTGGAGACCCGTACACTGTACAGCAATAGCCAGCCAGGCATCGACCAGGTAGGAGACCAGAGGGACTGGATTAGGAGACAAGGGAGCCCAGCCATCCAGGATGCAACCCAGGACGAGACCACGCATTCACATCCATACATGCACAGAACCCCAGCATGTTCTGCACATGTTCAAAGTGAGACAGTCTAATGATGTCCCTTAGAATGGAGAAATTCAGAACTGTAAAAGTCATCTACAAGAAGCCTGGGCCCCCCACATCCGTTGGTGGAAAGGCCAAGGTGCCCTACCAGCCAGCGCCAACACTGCCTTAGTCTCTCCTGAGGGAAGGCAGGGGAAGTAGCACCTGGGTCAGATGTGCAGACATTACAGCTCTGGTTGGCTTGTTAATTGCAGGCTGTGTTTTTTCCATGGCAAGGAACCCCGAACAGAAGGAATAAAAATCCCCACGGGCACCCTAATTATCTACCCTCCCCAGTCACCAGAAGGGCTCATCTCATTCTCCAAATTTCTCAAGCTGATACCGCATTCCAGACACTTAAGTTCTCCGCTGAGCACTTCTTAAACCATTATCATTAAACCTGTTTTCCTATGTGGGGTCAACTTCAAAAGATAAAATGAGGTCAGACAGTTTGAAGGAACAGATTTATCTACCTTCCAATTTTGGTAGTCTACTCTTTTGTTTCTCACCATTTTTCATCCCTCCTTTCTTAGACCACTGTGCTTGATGGGCAGCTTAATATCCTTAGGCTGGGCTTCCACAACATATGGTGACCTGGACATTTGGTCTTACTCGGGGCCACTAAACTGGTTAAGAAGTAAAGCCCCAACCCTCCCGTGGAGCCCTGTCCAGAGAGGCTGTCTAGCATGACCTGCTAAAGGGTATTCACCCTCCAGACCCCGGTCATGAGTGACATCCCAGTGCCATGCCATCTGTTTTGAATCCATCATACACTGCCTACCTCACCCTGCACCCTTCTTTCAACCAACATGAGAAAAACGGGAAGCTGGTGGGTGGTTAACAGACTTCCTATCCAAAATCCACTCCACCTCACTGATAACTCCTCATCCCACCCTCCAGTTGGGGGACCCAGCATCAAGAGATCTCAGAACCTGGGACGGGGCTCCCAGGCCAGGGTGCTGGGAATAGAGGTTAGCAACTCCCAGCTAGCCAATCCATTTCCACTCTAGGGAAAGGTGCAAATGTGGGTGGACATCTTCCCCAAGAAGCTTGGGCCTCCTGGCCCCCCAGTCAACATCAGGCCCAGAAAGCCTAAAAGGTGAGTGACCCACCACATTCGTCACTGCACTTCACCAAACATGGGCCATGGGTGTGCAACTGTTTTCCTCTTTTGGGAATCCCGGGAGCTTCCTTTCACTGCATTCCCCCAAACTGGCATGCCTTGTTTGGGCATGGAGGGCACCACGGCTGCAGCTGGGGAGCTATTCCTCAGCAAAGCCTCAGAGCCCACTGGCTGCAGGTATGAGCTGCGCTGCATTGTCTGGAAAACTGCCCAAGTGGACCTGAGGAGAAGTTTAACCACCGGGATGAGCGACATCTATGTCAAAGGGTGAGGAAGAGAGCTGGGCTCCAGCAGCATTCCCTCTGAGGTCCCCAGTTGTCTAATCCCTGTGCCTCTGCCCACGATCCTGGGGCGTCATCTCTCCACCCCCACCTGTGCCTGGTGGTCTGCCGGGGAGCCCCTCCCACAGGGCTCCAGCTCAGGGACAGGGACAATACACGTGAAGCCCAGGTGAAAGGACTTTGGCCCCAGGTGGTTAGTCGGGCTCGAGAAGGACATGCAGAAGACAGATATCCACTACTACTCTATGACCGGGGAGAGCAACTTCAACTGGCGGTTCATCTTCACCATGGACTACCTGGCAGCTGAGCGTATGTGTGTCCAGAGTCAGAAGGTAACAGGCCATGTGGTGGGAGGGCGGGGCGCACTACCCCTTCCTCTCCCTGCAACTGCAATCCGCCCCAGAACCCTTGAAATGTGGCCTCAGGGAGAAAGCTGCTTCCTTGATAGTCCATCACCACTAGGTGGTGGGCTACTGAGGTGGGCGAGGGAAATCTCAAAGGAGACAGGTCAATCATATGGTTTCTGTCATCCCCCAGGACTACATATGGAGCCTGGACCCCACCGTGATGAAGTTCCCAGCCCGGCTTATCATCCAGATCTGGGACAATAACACCTTCGCCACAGATGACTTCCTAGGTGAGATCTGGCCCAGGGCCTGCAACCACAGGGCAGGGAGCTCCTCCTTGCTCACACCATTTCTCTGGCTCAGGGGTCCTGGAGCTGGATCTGTTTGACATGCCCCTCCCAACCCGACACGCCAACCTATGCTCCATCAGGATGATGGAGACTGACTCCAAGTGGCCCTACTTCCTCCAGTATAAGCACTTCTCCCTCTTTAAGAAGAAGACCATAACGGGCTGGTGGCCTGCCCAGGTCCTCGATGGTGGCAAATGGCACATGTCGGTAGGAGCTGGGGAGGGTGTCTGTTGCATAGGACTGCTATGCCATATAACTTGGCTCTAACAGACTTCTGGGGAGCTTAGCTAAATTCCTTTTCCTTTCTGGGCCCTGGGAAGGGGCCTTAAAACTATCCTCACACCTGCTATAATGAACTCAGCCTTCCACCACCTATGGTGTTTCTAGGGTAAAGTGAAGATGACGCTGGAGATTCTGTCAGAGAAGGAAGCCTTAATCAAACCAGCAGGGCGAGGCCAATCAGAACCCAATCAATACCCTACACTTCATCCTCCCCTGTAAGAGCCTACAGGACAAAGGCACCAAATCTTTCCTCCTCATTCCTGGAGCTGAGCTGCTGGGCCCAGCACCCCACCTCAGTGCTCAGTTACGAGGAGGAGAGAACAGCCTGGGGGAAACGGGGGGTGGGGTGGGCACACAAGCAAGCAAAAGTTGCTTTTTAAAAAAGAAAGCTCTTTGCTGCGGATTACTTGACCTGAAGGATCCCTCTGCGCCTCCATCCTTTGACATCTCCTCTGCTCATGCACAGACGCCCCAACACCTTGCTCATACTGCGGTCACCTGTGACAATCTTCTGCCGCATTTTCTGGAAACGCTACCACTTCAAAATCATCATCGGTGCAATCATATTTATTATAGCACTTATGCTGTTCAACTTTATCTACTCTGCACCGGTGAGTGCCCACCTTGGGAAGAGGGACAAAGGTATTAGTTGCTCTTGGTAGGACTCTGAAGAGACAGTCTCAAGTCGCTCCGTCAGGCTAACTGTCGCCTGTTCTCTCTAGAGCTACTTGGCCATGAACTGGATCAAACCTGAACTTCGGCTTAATGCTCCCATTAAGACACCCACCAATATCATGAATCCACCAAGCAGCAGCAATGCCCATTCTTCCATCCTCACCAGCCAGCATCAGAACCTAAATTCTACAATAGATCATGAGCTGAAACTCCTCCAGGGACCTATGAATCGCCTGCAAGACATTTTTCCAGAACTTCCAGCCCCACAAGACTAATTAGTCCATGTCTGCCTGGCTTTTCTCCGGCCCATCATTGGCCCTACCCTTGCACTTCTACTAGTTCTCATTTTTATCTGCCAGGACACAGGCAGGGGGCTTCTGGGACGTATGCAATGAAGGGCATGTTCTGTTCGGAAACCACTTCCAACAAGAACAGAGTTGTTATTTTCCCACTGAAGTAAACACATTTTGTCACAGAGAGCTACCTTGTAATTTAAGGGAGTTGAAGAAACCATGAAAGCAAGACTCATGAGGACAGGGAACAACATCATCTTTATATAACACCTCTAGACCTCAGAGTCTCTTCTTCTCTAAGAGGCTCTGAAGTCAGAGGGAAACCAAAGGAATGGGGGACTGTGAGGAGAGAAATGGCTCATGTGGGGGTAAGCAGCTTGCCAAGGCCTCTGCTCTTGACCCCTATTGTGCATGTACAAAGCCTCTTCCTCCTCTAGTGCACGCCTGGGATTCGAGGGCCCAGAACAGTATTTGGTCCCATTTGTTTCTAAGAACAAAAAAGCAAGTGCTATGGCAGGACCTACCACACTCAAGTTTCTTTGTATCACACATTTCTCAAAGGCTGACCCCGGGCTGGGTGGGGACTGTACTTCATGTCTTCCCTGTCCTCTTTCAAAAGCCACAAGGAGCCCATGAGCTCAAATCGCACAGAACTCATCAATTCAATCATCACGCACACACATACCCTCCCCCATGATGAGATCCCTTCCTCCTACACCACTGCCTGGGTCATATCAAGAGCCCACCGAGGTCCCCCCACCACAGGAGTCTAGCCAATCTCACCCTGCCCTCAAAAAAAGACAAAACAGCCCTCTGCTTTGTCAGTTCTAAGCAGTGCTAAGGCCAAGCTCCAGGTCCCAGCTTGTGCTCTGGTACCCCAGAGCTGCTCTGCTTTTGTGGGGAAGGCTTGGGAGGATCCCACTTTACTGGCACTGCAGGAGAGCACTACAGCCTGTGATGCTCACTTAAGCACATGGGAGGGACAGAAGAAAGCCCAACATGACAGAAAACTATACCCAGCCAACGTGACCTCCTTTCCTTCGGCTGAGCTAAGGGCTTCTTTCCCAACTGAGAAGGCGGCAAGGTGAGGGTTCACAGGCTTAGGGCTCAGTAAGAAAGCCCAGACCCTCCCCCCACCCAAACCACCCCTAGAAGGAAGAACACCGAATTGGAAGCTCATGTCTGGTTTTCATCAGCCATTTTAAGAATTTCCCTTAGGCTACAGAAGTACATGGCTAGGAGAGCTCAGAGCTCCAGGCCCTCCAGGGAGACTGGCCTATTGGCCATTTTAATCACAGGGCAGACAGGTGAGCTGCACATGACCCCTTGTCAGATAAGGCAGTGGAATAAGGATTGACCCACAGAGGAGGACACTCAGGCTCTGTTGTTCAATGACAATGAACTCTTCCAGGCACAGAGGACGAGGGTCCATTGCTCCCAGATTTGCAAGAGGAGAAAAGCAACTGTTTCTTAACCATTAAGAAGCAGAAGCCAAGTTTCCTCTTTGGAGAGTATCCAAGCCGAGGCTATAAAAAGGAAGCTTCTTTACATTTGGAACACTCCGAGTGGGATTCCAAAAATCATGATAAACACCAAACATGCAGTTCATCAGGCTCCAGAGTCCAGAAACATCTCCATATGGCCAGATCACATGGCAAATGTTGCTTCTGGTATTGAAACATGGGGCTGGTCAGTTTCCCAGTTACTCCCCTGACAACCATGAAATCGTACAAGCTTCTCTTGACTTGCATACCCAACTTCTGGCCAAACCTGACTGAGGGCCTAAAGGAACCAACTGGGAAGGTCACAAACAAACCAAGAGAACCAAGATTCATGCTAAAGAACAACGGCTTGAGCAGTGAGCCAAAGCAAAGAGCCCCCGACTTGTGGCCACCAACTGAGGGTCAGTGAAACATCAGTCTGTTCTGCAGCCCCGGGCTCCAAAAGAGAGGCATCCAGATGTCTCTTCTAGGTCAGGCTGCATGTGGAGAAAGCAATGAGTGGAGGGAGAAGGAAGGAAGAAGTTTCCATCTAGATTTCCAGGGAGAATTCCTCAGGTGGACAGAGGCTTGGACGAAAAGAAAAAAAAACCAACAAATGTATGCCTGGAAGGTATGAGGAGTAATCTGTGTTGTGTTCTCTACAGATTTAAAAATGAAACACAACGATCCTCTGAGTCCAACAACAAGGCAGCCTGAGCTATGAAATTCTTTTCTGTGATTTTTGGCATCAGAACCGTATATATTCTCTCTGTCCCTCTTAGCTCCCAAGTGGAAGGACTGCAGGGAAAGGCACATCACAGCAGCGCTGCCCTGGGGTAGGTGGGCTTCCTGAACCAGCTAAATGTCCCCATGGATCACCATGGCAATGCAGTATCTCTGCATTCAAAGCTCCAGTGAGAGAACAGAGTCCCTGACCAGCTGCTGGAGACTGGAGAAGACCCAGCTGGCTCGACACTCAGGCCAGCGCTGGCTCACGGTGACAGCCACAGGCACGGCAGTAGTGGGATAGCTCAGTAGAAACGCTTCCGGCTCTGTTCCTGCCATTTGTTGTACAGTATGATGCCAATGACAATGGCAAATACGGAAAACACCAGCGAGAAAAAGACGATGAGGAAGAGGGCCAGGCCACTCAGGGGGGGCAATGGGGCAGTCACTGAGGAAACAAGAGGGAAGCAAGTCAGAATCAGAGCGCCCACCCAGTTGGGGAAATATCAAGTCTCCAGTTTCTGACACTCATTTCTAGGAGCCTAAGGGCAGACAGACGCTCCCTTTCCAGGGGCTTCAGTTTAAAAACTGAGCAGCCCTGACCATCTGTAACATGGAGACCAGCAGAATGGCAGGAGCGCGTGCTCCGTGAACACAGGGGATGGCCCAGTGAGCTGTGGGTGCAAGTCGCCCCAGACCTCCCAGGCACAAGGACCTCCTCTCTAAGCACAGGGCCATTTCCTGGGATCCCCTGTGCTCACCCTCAGGCAGCTTCATGTTGTCCACCGAGGGCAGGAACACATCTCGATGCAGCTTCTCCTCTTCTGGGGTTCTCTCCACCGTCAGTTCAAACAATTTCAGGGAGATGACGTCATGATTATCTAAAGGAAAAAAGCACAAGGAGGATCCGAACCACCTCAAAAAGAAGTATCTTGGGAGTTTCACGCTACAGCTCATTGGCAGTGACCCTGGATTTTTTTTTAGAAACTTATTTATTTATTTTTAAAGATTTTATTTATTTATTTGTCAGAGAGAGAGAGCGTGAGAGCGAGCACAGGCAGACAGAGTGGCAGGCAGAGGCAGAGGGAGAAGCAGGCTCCCCGCCGAGCAAGGAGCCCGACGTGGAACTCGATCCCAGGACACTGGGATCATGACCTGAGCCGAAGGCAGCTGCTCAACCAACCGAGCCACCCAGGCGTCCCGAAACTTATTTATTTTTAAGTAATCTCTCCATCCTGCGTGAGGCTCAAACTCGCGACCCCAAAATCTAGAGTCAGATGCTATGCTGACTGAGCCAGCCAAGTGCCCCACTAGCAGTGACTGAAAAAAATAATTGAAATCTCTGTTTTCTTTCATGTAAAAATAAGGATGGGGAATAGAGAATAATCTGTATTACCGAGGATTTAAAGTTTTTATCAACAGGCATGCATTACCTACATAGTTAAAAAAAAAGTTAAGACATAATGCAAGCACTAAAGCCCACCTCGTATGTAAAACCTTGGAATACAGTGAGGGAAGACACAGCACCACAGCTTCCCATCCATGCAGACAATATGCCCAAGCAAGATAGGAAAGGGGCTCATGCCAGCTGATTAATGGGCCATGAGCAGGGCATAGCTATTGGCATGGCACACACTTCCCTTCTGGACAATGACTAATTCTCTGCAGCTTCCTATAACTATCACTCTGAATATTTCACTAATAATTACTAGAGAAAGGATCAAGGAATTAGGGACTCCCATTTTTTTCCTCTACTTTTTAAGATTTTATTTGAGAGCATGCACGCATGCACATGCATGAGTTGGGGATGGGCAGAGGGACAAGCAGACTCCCCACTGAGTGAGGAGCCCAACACAGGGCTCCATCCCAGAACCTCTGGGATCATGACATGAATGGAAGACAGACGCTTGACTGACTGACCCACCCAGGCGTCCTTTTTCTCTTCTTAAAGTGTTATTATAATGTAATCGATTCAAACATATTTGATGTGTTTCAAGACACTGAACTTGTACATCTTACAGATGCTCAACATGACTTCCTCCAGTGGGAACCCACTCAAGTTGACTCTTGAGCTCTTTTACATGAACCCAGAAGTTTTTTATTACCTCCCTTGCTTTCCTGGGAAGTTCCCAGCTTCCCTGTTTCCTACCTCAGACCTGCATCAGTCGTTTCTCCAAGGAGCTCTTGTTTCCTTTAGCGGGAACTGGTATTAAGAGACCACAAAACTGAATGCCAGGGGTGCTCATGGCTACCAGGATGGTCACTAGAGACTGGGTTTCTTAAGAGAAAGACCTAATTTGTATTTAGGGCTATCCTATAGCCAGAGAACAGAGACTTACTAATGTAGACAGTATCACTAAACATTTAGAGTAAAGGACTCTTTCAGATAAAAATGATTCTATTTCATACTAGCTTTATTCATAATGAATTATACTAGTCAAAAAGCCTAAAAGTTCACTGCCTTATGTCTTCTCAAAAGAATTTATGATTAAAGCTCAAGCCAAGGGACAGAATAAACATAGAAGGGGGAGCTACAAGTTGGAAATAAGTAGGAAGAAAATCCAGAGATAGAAAAGTAAAAAACTAGGTACTGTTAATGCCACATAAATCAAGCAGGAGTTTCAGAGTAACTGGTCAAACCAGCTAAAGAGAGGAAAAAGAGCAAGGGCTGAGAAGAGAGTACCACGCATGGCGAGGAAAGAGAAGTAGCTTGGATGAGAACAGTGCTAACAGTCTGGCTGAGATGCCCGGGAGGCCCGAGTGCAGCGGGCTAGAGTACGGGATGGCCTGGACGCAGAAGCCCCTGAACACACAACACATTCGAACACCAAGCTGGGGGGCAGTCAGAAGAGGGACAACAGAGTCAAGGAGTTCAAGGAAAAGCTTTGTTAAGAGAAGGGGAGCTCAGCATACCAGGAGGTGGATGGGAAGGAACCAGACTGCAGAAAGGGCACCAGACATCACGAAGCACAGAACTCCAAACACGGACTAGAAGAGCTGGCCTGAAGAGGCAGACCCTGCTTTCCATTAGCACCAACCGTCTCCTAGAGCCAACTGCACTAGGACAGCCTAGGCCTGGGGAAGGGGTGTTTAAGGGCACCAGAACGCCAGAAAAGAAGCACTGTCCAGGTACTTCCCACAGCTCTGTTTGCCTGGCTCTCCCCTCAGAAGCCTCACTAAGGTCCGGCTCTCAAGACATGACCTCGGTCAGGACAAATAAAGAGTGCTCATGGCAGTACCCGAGAGATCCCCAGTGATGGAGGAGGTGCCAAAGTAGTAGCCCCGAGGCAGACGGACCCCGGGCACCTCGATGCAGTCCCTCCACTCATGCTTGCCATCGATGTCCATCATTATCTAGAGTAAAAAGAAAAGATACATCAGGCCTACGAAAGCAGGTGCAAGGCAGCCCATACCACCAACTGGTCGAGAAAGCAAGGACTCACCGTCAAATGTCTCTTGACATAGCGAATCACAAGGAAGGTGTCATAGTGCAGATTGCGGACAATGGCCGTACAGCCCCCCAGCTCTGTAGGCCGCCCATCCCGCTCATGATCGTAGCTGAGTGACCCATTGTTCACCATGGCTGAGATATAGGGGAAGACCCGCTGGGAAAGCAGGGAAGGAAGAACAGAGGACAGTAAGGAAGCACCCTTAGGAATGCCTGTACAAACAGCAATGGGAATTTTGCACATACAAGCTGAGCCCCTCCGGCAGACCAGACGACCACTCCACCTCATTGTTAGCAGCCCCTGAGAATGCACACTCAGATGATCAAAGGCTATGGCCCAGGAAGCAACTGAACTCTCCACCTGCCTTCAGGAATCCTCCTTGCTACCAACCCAGGTGGGCCTGAAATGGCCCCTCTGGAGTCTGATTTGAATCCTTCCAGAGATCACTATTTGACATTCACGTACATACATGGCCCAGGACTGGTGGTTTCCTTTTGATGTATATATATCATCTCCCCAATTTGCCATGTAAACCTCTCAAAGGAAAAAAAAAATCACTATATTTGTATGTCCCCACCTTCCATCCCCCACAAACTCCCACCCCCCACCCTCCCAGGTGAGCGTTTTGCACATAGCAGGTACTCTGAAAATAATGTTTAATCAGGGAAATCTTTCCATTCCGGATAGCTCCTTTCAAATTCTCAAATCCTGTAAGCATATGATGGATGCTAAATGGATCAGGACTCAGAACCAGCACTGCCAGAACCAGGCTGCTGGCTGGTGTTCTCCAGCCACAAGGACTGTTCTTAGTCCAAAGATCTTCCAGCCCACTTAAGCTTCACCTACACATAACTTCTCCCCATAATACCCTGGGCACATTCTCCTACTGCGAGTTTCCCCATAAGCTACCCATCTTCCCACCTACTTCAGAGGCACCATCTCTCCAACAGAGTTGGAGGAGCGAATTCGTCCTCAGAAATTATGGGCTAACCATTTAAGAACCAGCCCAGTGCTGAGGCAGGGTGATGAAAGGAGAGGAAACATGACACATGCCCCTTCTCTGGTGACTTCCTCATTGTCCTCAACAGTCAACATGCAAGGTGGAGATGCAGTCAAAATCAGAGACTGGGGACTCTCAAGACAACAGCCACATGGGTGTGAACTGGAGCGAATGCTGGATGGACACAGAGGGAATAAGGCATGGCCATGGCGTGTCAAGACTGAGTACCTGGACTCCTGGAGAATATCGCCTCTTCTGGGCCTGAGAGGGTCCAGCAGGTTTTTATAAAAATGAGAGAGGACACAGAAGACAGGAGACCAGGTCAGAAAGAAACAGCCATGGAAGAGCTTTGACCCAGCCGTGGTGGATGAGCAAACCGACCTAAATCCCCAAACAGACTGCCAGATCTGTGGAGGGCATTTAGCAAGTCCTTACACCCCTCAAAATTACAGGCAAAACTATGTGCACAGATGTTTGTATGTTTTATAAGGAGAGGGTCTGTTACTATCCAATTCTTAAAGGGGCCCACTAGGAAAAACCTCTCAAAACACACAGCATTACCCTGTCCAAGAAGGCCCCACTTCGCTTATGTCTCTAAGTCAGAAGGCCAGGCCACAAGTTTTTGTCTGTACCCAGGCAACAGTATTTCTGTAGCAAGGGGAGACACAGGAGCGACAAAGAGGGCCAATTTTTCCAAATTCAAGATGGTGTTTACTGCCCGGGATCTCAGCCTAAGATCTTGCCCAAAGGATAAAAATCCCACCACCTGAAAGACAATGGAGTTAACTCTAATCCAAAGGGATCATTTACCCTCTAATTGAACCTTATGGACATATATTTCAAAACAGCTGTTGTCATTCTAACCTACAATACGTGGACAGGGAAAAAGCTCCGTGGGAGCATTGCAGCATGGCAGATTTAGAAAAATCAAGAGGCTCGAGGATATTTAGCCTTGGTCCAGAAAACTGCTACAGTTCTAAACTACTAGCGACAGGAGATACCTACACAAGCTCAGCCCGGCCCTGCCCTATGGGAAGGATGTGTGAGGGTGTAGAGCCTGAAGCATTCCTCCTTCTATGAGTGAGCACCTATGAGGAATCAGGCACTGTTCCAGATGCCGGGGACTTGTAGAACTGACATCAGAATGGAAGAGACAAACAATAAATAAGTAAAATTACTTCAGAGAGAGAGGTGCCAGCTGGTTCAGTCGGAAAAGCATGCAACTTCTGATCTCAGGGTCATGAGTTCGAGCCCTACTTTAGGTATAGGGACTACTTAAAGAAATACAACTCACAAAAAAGCATTTCAGAGAGTACTAATGCTATGATGAGAATAAAACAGGCAACATGATAAACTGCTAAGGGAACAAGCTCTCTGAAGAGCTGAGGCCTCCATCGTTGGAGAGAGCCATCAAAAGATCTGCGGGCATAAGAAGCATGAGATCGACCTATTCAAGGACCAGAAGGAGACACCAGTGTCTGACACACAGCCAGTGAGGGAGAGGTGGGTGTGAGCTGAGATACAAGCTAGATCACACTGGGCCTCAGAAGCCACAGGGAGGAGCATAAGGCAAGTCTCAGAGCAGGCCTCCACTGCTCTGCTTCCATGCTGTTGGTGGACTATGCACAGGTCTAGAGAAGGGTACGGAATGCATCAGTAGATAGGTCCAATTCCCAATACTCCTCTCCTACAGTGATCGTGTAGAACAAGGGAATTCATAGTATGCTGTCAAACAACGTACAGGAATGGGCTTCTGAAAAGAATGCTCCTAACTTCAGTGAACAATCAGGGAAAAGAAGGAATTAAAAATGCCCTGGGTAGCTCATTTATCAACCACAGTACATATGATCAGAAGTTTACATTGCACCTTTCAAGAAAGTACCTAGGACAACTCTCCTTAAGCCATCAGAGCCTTCCTCTTCCCAAGGCTGGTGAGGCATCTGATTATCTGGTAACAGCCAGAGGTAAGCTGGCCCCCACCATCCTCTGGGAGAACCTTCCAGCTGCAATCCCATGTGGGTCCCTCACTCAGTCTCATTCCATAGGTCTGGAAGGGGCGGGGCACAGGATCATATATTGTTCTTTTTTTAAAAAAAATATTTTATTTATTTATTTGACAGAGAGAGATCACAAGTAGGTAGAGAGGCAGACAGAGAGAGAGAGGGAGAAGGAGGCTCCCCGCTGAGCAGACAGCCTGATTCAGGGCTGGACCCCAGGACCCTGAGATCATGACCCGAGCCGAAAGCAGAGGCTTAACCCACTGAGCCACCCAGGCACTCCCATATATTTTTCAAAAAGCACCACAGACAGCTGTAATGTGTGGCCAAATTTAAGAACCACTGTACCAGACACAGCACCCCACAACTTTGGAGGCAGAATCTGTCTACTTCAGCAACTTGTGACTTGGCCTTCAACTTTTCACCTCACACTAGTAGTAAGTCTTTAAATGCCCTCTTATTTTCCATGCCCAGGCAGGAGTTCTTAAGTGTTCCTTGGGAAGCCACTAATTTCACACAGCAGCTCATTTTCTTTCCTTGGAAAGCAGCCTATATATAGCTAGAACCAAAGGCTGAAGAATCCCTCAGACTCAGGCAAGGTGGTAGTTTCATTCCTAATTTAAGAGTCACTAAAAATTAGAGTCACTCCTACCTATCGTCCAAATGATTATTGCCTGTATGATGAAGAAATGTTTTCAAATTTTTCTACTACAAAGCCACTTAAAAAAAAAAAAAAAAGCCCTCTATGTGGTAATTGTACCCTTAGCCTATCTTGACTGAAGGGAGACCTGTGAACTTGCGGACTTATGGATCCTATGCTAAAATCCCACAGATTTCCAAGCACACAAGTAACTGTAAACTACTAGACAGAAAAAGGAGCCCACCGGCCTCTGTAATCAGGGAGACTGGGTTCTAACAGCAGGTATAGGCTCAGAGCTGTATAACCTCGTGTGGATTACTGTAGCTCCTCGAGACATTCCATTTCCTCCCTGTAAGCAGAGAGAATAATACAGAGCTAGCTCACAGGGCTGATCATGAAGATGAAATGAGATACAAGGCCTTTAGTATGGTGTCTGGGAGTCAATAAATGTTCATTCACTCTAGGTACAAATACTACTCCCAGCTTCGCATATATGAGCATCAAGGCAAATACGCATCTTTCAGAGCAGTAATTCCTGGACCATTGGCTGTCACAGACTGGTAAAATCTCCAAAAATATGTTGGGGATTAATGGGTTTGCCATTTTTGACCTATAAACATTAAAATAAAATAATGACAGAACAACCATCTATAATAAACATTTTTAAAAGAAAATTTTAATACCAAAAAAAAGATTTTCATGATAAACAATTTAGCATTTATGAATTCACTTTACTATTTCTATTCTTTTTTTTTTTTTTTTAAGATTTTATTTATTTGACAGAGAGAGACGGCGAGAGAGGGAATACGAGCAGGGGGAGTGGGAGAGGGAGAAGCAGGCTTCCCGCAGAGCCAGGAGACCAATGTGGGGCTCAATCCCAGGACCCTGGAATCATGACCTGAGCCAAAGGCAGACGCTTAACAACAGAGCCACCCAGGTGCCCCTACTATTCCCATTGTTAAGACCAGTGAAACTGGGGCACCTGGGTGGCTCAGTCAGTTAAGCATTCACCTGGGGTCCTGGGATCAAGTCCCACCGCTGGCTCTCTGCTCACCAGGGAGCTTGCTTCTCTCCCTCTCCCTGCCGCTCCCTATTCGTGCTCTTTGCCAAATAAATAAATAAGATCTTTAAAAAAAAAAAAAAAAAGATCAGTGAAACTTGTTACCAACCAATATGAGTTCATGAACCAGCATTTAGGACTATCTTAGAGTCGTTTTTTCCAACCTAAGGCATAGTGCCGTGGAGTAAGCTGGCCAAGTTTGCTCTCTGGAACCTAGATATGAAGAAAAGGAGAGTAGGAAAGGAGAGGGAAAAAACAGAGCCACAAAAGCTACTGCCAAGATGGCTGCAAAGTGTCCCCTGGGAATGGCATTTAGTGGCGTGAATGAGAATAGTGGGCATTTTCAGAGCGCTTAGTCTGTGCCAGGCACTGTAGTCAGTAATGTGCACATACCCATTCATTTACTTCTCACAACCCTAAGTGGTGATATCAGTATCCCCACCGCACTGGTAAGAAAACTTGTGTAAGTAGTAAAACCAGGATTGG
The DNA here is from genome assembly GCA_003697995.1 of Taxidea taxus jeffersonii. Lineage (NCBI taxonomy): Eukaryota > Metazoa > Chordata > Mammalia > Carnivora > Mustelidae > Taxidea > Taxidea taxus. The sequence continues at coordinate 52,885 of RCUC01167038.1, forward strand.
AAGCCAGGTGGTCTGGCCCCACAGCCCTGGCTCAATCTCTATGCTTCACTGTTCTCAAATCATTATGGAAAAGTGATTAGTATGTACTGTTAGAAACAAACAAAACAAAAGCCCTAGGTCTCTAATAAAACCTGAAACAGAAATATTGGAGAATAGCTCCAGATTCTAGAAAAGGAAAGGGGAGGTGCCTGGGTGGCTCAGTCTCTTGAACAACCTACTCAGGTTTCAGCTCAGGTTGCGATCTCAGGGTTGTGGGACTGAGCCCATGCTGGGATCTGTGCTCAGTGCAGTCTGCTTGTCCCTCTCCCTCTGCTCCTCCTGTAGCTTGTGCATTTGTCTCTCTCAAACCAAAAAAATTGACATCTTAAAAAAAAAAAAGGAAAGGAAAGGAAAGAGGGGCACCTGGGTGGCTCAGTTGGTGACTTCAGCATTTGATTTTAGCTCGGGTCATGATTGCAGGGTCATGAGATCAAGCCGTACATAGAGCTCCCCCCTCAGCAGGTGGTCTGCTTGAAATTCTCTCTCCCTCTCCCCCTCTCGTGTGTGCACACGCACTCTCTCAAATAAATAAAATCTTTAATATGTTTATTTTTTTGTTTACTCATCAGTAGGACATTGAGTTATATCCATTTTGTGGCTATTATGAACAGTGCTATGAACATTTATGCAACTTTTTGTGTAGACATGATCTCAATTTCTCTTGGGTATATACACCTAGGAGTGGAATTGATGGATGACATCAACCCTGTATTTAGACATTTGAAGCACTGACCAACTGTTCTCCAAAACTGCCCCATTTTACATTCCCACCCAGCAGTGTATGAGAGTTCCAATTACTCCACACCCTTACCAACACCTGTTAGGATTTGTCTTTTTTATTTTAGCTATGATGAAATAGTCACAAGTGGGTATTAAGTAGCACCTCATTGTGGTTTTGATTTGTATGGCCCTGCCAGCTAATGATGCTGAGCATCTTTTCATGTTTATCCACCCTTTGTATATCTTCTTTGGGGAAATACCTATTCAGATCCTTTGGTGTTTTTTTTTTTTTTTAAGATTAAAAACTATTTTCCAAGTAACCTTTACACCCTACATGGGGCTGAAACCCACAACCCCAAGATCAAGCATCACATGCTCCACCAACTGACCCAGCCATTTTTAGATGAGTTGTCTTTTTTACTTTTGAACTGTATCTAGAATAGATAAAAACAAGTCCCTTATCATATATACAATTTTTACTGATTTTCTCTCATTCTGTGGGTTATATTTTTACTTTCTTGATGGTATCCTGCGAAGCTTAAGTTGTTGGTTTGTGGGTTTGTTTGTTTTTTAAGTAGACTCCATGCCCAGTGTGGAGCAAATGCGGGGCTTAAACTCATGACCCTGAGATCAAGAGCTGAGCTGAGATCAAGAATCAGATGCTTAACTAACTGAGCCACCCAGGGGCCTGCCCCTGAAAAAAAAGAAAGTAAAAATGGAGAAAAGAAAGGGTGCCTGGGTGGCTCAGTCAGTTAAGCATCTGCCTTCATCTTGCATCATAATCCCATGGTCCTGGGATCCAGCCCCACATCAGGCTCCCTGCTCAGCAAGGAGCCTGCTTCTCCCTCTCCCCTTCCACCCTGCTCATGTTCTTGGTCATTCTCTCAAATAAATAAATAAAGTCTTTAAAAAAAAATAAAGAATAATCTATTTTTTTCCCCAAATCATCTATTTTTGTGTGTGGCTTTTGTTTTTGGTGTCGTATCTTAAAAACCTTTGCTTGATCCAAGGTAATGAAGAATTAACCCTATGTTTTCTTCTGAGAGTTGCAGTTTTAGCTTTTACACTTAGTTTTCCAGTTCATTTTGAGTTAAATTTTGTGTATGGTATGAGGTGGGGACAATTTCATTACTCTGCATGTGGACATCCAGTTGAGTCAGCACCTTTTGTTGAAAATGGTTCTTTCCCATTGAATTATCTTGATAGCTTTATCAAAAATCAACTGATCGGGACACCTGGGTGGCTCAGTTGGTTAAGCGGCTGCCTTCAGCTCAGGTCATGATCCCAGCGTCCTGGGATGGAGTCCCACATTGGGCTCCTTGCTCGGCAGGGAGCCTGCTTCTCCCTCTGCCTCTGCCTGCCTCTCTGTCTGCCTGTGCTCGCTCTCTCTAATAAATAAATAAAATCTTAAAAAAAATTTTTTTTTTTAGGGACGCCTGGGTGGCTCAGTTGGTTAAGCGGCTGCCTTCGGCTCAGGTCATGATCCCAGCGTCCTGGGATCGAGTCCCACATCGGGCTCCTTGCTCGGCAGGGAGCCTGCTCCTCCCTCTGCCTCTGCCTGCCTCTCGGTCTGCCTGTGCTCTCGCGCTTTCTCTCTCTCTCTAATAAATAAATAAAATCTTAAAAAAAAAAAAAATTTTTTTAAATCAACTGATCATAAACATGAGGACTTACTTCTAGGACTTTCGATTCTATTCCATTGATCTATAGGTCTATCCTTATGCCAGTACCACGCTGTCTTTATTACTGCAGCTTTGTATTAAGTTTAGAAATGAGGAAGTATGGCTCCTACAACTTTGCTCTTCTTTATCAGTATTATTTTGGCTATTTTAGTTCTCTTGCATTTCCATACTGATTTTCAGACCACCTTGTCAATTTCTACAAAGAAGCCAGCTAGGTTTCTGACAGACAGGGAACGTGTCAAATCTGGAGACCAACATGGGGAGCATCATCATCTTAACAATATAGTTGTTCTTCGACAACATGGGTTTGAACTGCACAGGTCCACTTCCGTGTCAATTTTTCTTTATACAAAGACAGTACTATAAATGTATTTTCTCTTATGATTTTAATAACATTTTCTTTAGCCCACTTTATTGTAAAAATACAGTATACAATACATGTAACATACAAAATGTGTTAATCAACTGTTTATATTATCTGTAAGGCTTCTGGTCAACAGTAGGGTATTAGTATTTAAGTTCCAGGGGAGTCAAAAGTTATGTGTGGCTTGTCAACAGTGTGTTAGTGGTGGGGTTGTCGGTGCCCCTAACCAACCCCCGTCACTGTTCAAAGATCAACTATACCAAGTTTTCTGATTCATGACATAGGATGTCTTTCCACTTACTTAGGACTTAACTTTCAACAGTATTTTATAGTTTTCAGAGTGTACTTTTATTTTTAATTATTTCTAAGTATTTTATTCTTCATGATAGTATAAATGGAATTTTTTAAAGATTTTTTATTTATTTGAGAGAGAAAGAGAGAGCATGTGGGCACACACAAGCCAGGGAGAGAGGGAGAGGGAGGAGAAGCAGACTCCCCGCTGAGCAGGGAGCCCAACGCGGGGCTCGATCCCAGGACCCTAGGATCATGACCTGAGCTGAAGGCACTCAAATGACTGAGCCAGTCAGGCGCCCCTGGAATTGTTTTCTTACTTTCATTTTCTGACCATCCAGTGCCAGCATACAGATGTATAATTGATTTCTGTATGTTGATCTGGTATCCTGCAACTTTGCTGAATTCATTTATTAGTTCTAGCAGTTTTCTTGTGGATTAAGATTTTCTTTTTTTTTTTTTAAGATTTTATTTATTTATTTGATAGACAGAGATCACACAAGTAGGCAGAGAGGCAGGCAGAGAGGGGAGAGGAGAAGCAGGCTCCCTGCGAAGCAGAGAGCCCGATGCAGGACTCCATCCCAGGACGTCGGGATCATGACCCGAGCCGAAGGCAGCGGCTTAACCCACTGAGCCACCCAGGCGTCCCTCTGTAAGATTTTCTTTTTTTTTTTTTTTTAAGATTTTATTTATTTATTTGTCAGAGAGAGTGAGCACAGGCAGACAGAGTGGCAGGCAGAGGCAGAGGGAGAAGCAGGCTCCCTACAGAGCAAGGAGCCCGATGTGGGACTCGATCCCAGGACGCTGGGATCATGACCTGAGCCGAAGGCAGCTGCTTAAACCCACTGAGCCACCCAGGCGTCCCCCTCTTTAAGATTTTCTATATACGGGGCGCCTGGGTGGCTCAGTGGGTTAAAGCCTCTGCCTTCGGCTCAGGTCATGATCCCAGGGTCCTGGGATCGAGCCCCACATCGGGCTCTCTGCTCTGCAGGGAGCCTGCCTCTCCCTCTCTCTGTGCCTGCCTCTCTGCCTACTTGTGATTTCTGTCTGTCAAATAAATAAATAAATAAAAATCTTAAAAAAAAAAAAAAAAGATTTTCTATGTACAACATCATGTCATCTACAATTCTACTTCTTCCTTTGCAATCGGATGTTTATTTTTCTCTTCTTACACAACTGCCCTGACTAGAACCTCCAGTACAATGCTAAATAGAAGTAGCAAGAATGGGGTGCCTGGGTGGCTCAGTCGGTTGAACATCTGACTCTTGGTTTCAGCTCGGGTCATACTCTCAGGGTCCTGGGATCAGGCTCTACGTCAGGCTCTGCACTCAGTTCAGACTGTGCTTGGTATTCTGCCCCCCTCTCCCTCTGCTCCTCCCACTCATGCTCTTGCTCTCTCTCTCTCTCTAAAATAAATAAGTCTGGGGCACCTGGGTGGCTCAGTGGGTTAAAGCCTCTGCCTTCGGCTCAGGTCATGATCCCAGGGTCCTGGGATTGAGCTTCGCATCGGGCTCTCTGCTCAGCGTCCCCCTGCTTCCCCCCGCGCCCCGCCTCTCTGCCTACTTGTGATCTCTGTCAAATAAATAAATAAATCTTTAATAAAATAAATAAAAATAAACAAGTCTTTTCTTCTCTTAATAAGTCTTTAAAAAAAAAAAGGTAACAAGAATGGATGTCCCCATCTTATTCCTGATCTTAGAGTGAAAGCATTCAGTATTTCACAGTTAAATATGATGTAACCTGAGGGTTTTCATAGATGCCCTTTATTAGGTTGAAAAAGTTCCCTTCTATTCCTAATGTGTTGAATGTCTTTATTGTCATAAAGAGATACTACATTTTCTCAAGTATTTTTTTTTACATCTATTGATATGATCATATGGTTTTTGTCCTTTATCCTATTTTTTTAAAGTAGGCTCCACACCCAACATGGCACTTGAACTCATGACCCTGAGGTCAAGAGTTATACTCTCTACTGACTGAGGGAGTCAGATGCTGTCCTTTATTCTATTAATATGGTCTATCATGTTAATTTTCAGATTTTAAAAGTCTCTATTTATTTAAGTAATCTCTACACCAACGTGGGGCTCAAATTCAGGACACTGGGATTAAGAGTCACATGCTCTTCCAACTGTGCCAGGAAGGCACTCCTTAATTTTCAGATTTTTAAAACAAACTGAGGGGTGATTGGGTGGCTCAGTTGGTTAAGCATCTGCCTTCAGCTCAGGTCATGGTCCTAGAGTCCTAGGATCAGGCCCCGTGTCAGGCTCCCTGCTCAGTGGGAAGCCTGCTTCTCCCTCTCCCTCTGCCTGCCATTCTGCCTGCTTGTGCTCTCTCTCTTTCTGTCAACTAAATGAATAAAATCTTTGGGAAAAAAAAAAAGCAAACTGAATTCCTAGGATAAATACACATGGTTGTGGTATATAACCCTTTTTATGTTGCTGGATTTGGTTTGTTAGATTTTGTTGACTTTTACATCTGTATTTATAAGAGATATTGGTCTGTAGTTTTCTTTTCTTGTGATGTCTTCATGTGGTGTTAGCATCAGAATAATACTGGCCTCAAAGAATAAGCTGGTTAGTGTCCTCTCTTAGTTTTTCTAAGAATTTTTTAGAATAACTGGTATTAACTCTACTTTCTTTGTTTGATAGAAACATACTTAAGCCATCTAGACCCAGGCTTTTCATTGTGAGTCATTTTTTATTACTATTTCAATCTCTTTTCCTATTACAGATCTATCCATATTTCCTATTTCTTCCACTATCATTTTTTTTTAAAGATTTTATTTATTTATTTGACAGACAGAGATCACAAGTAGGCAGAGAGGCAGGCAGAGAGAGGGGAAGGGAAGCAGGCTCCCCACTGAGCAGAGAGCCCGATATGGGGCTCGATCCCAGGACCCTGGGACCATGACCTGAGCTGAAGGCAGAGGCTTTAACCCACTGAGCCACCCAGGTGCACCTTCCACTATCACTTTTAACAACCACTTATGATCCGGCAATCTCACTATGGCACAGGCAGTACCTTGCATTCCCAAAATAGTTCAACTAAACTACACCTAAACTACAATTCCTTTACTGCTGACAGGGAAATTGAGGTTACCATGTTTTTAAATTTTTTTTTTATTTTTTTTTAAAGATTTTATTTATTTATTTGTTAGAGAGAGAGAGAGAGAGAGAGCACAGGCAGGCAGAGAGGCAGGCAGAGGCAGAGGGAGAAGCAGGCTCCCTGAAGAGCAAGGAGCCCGATGTGGGACTCGATCCCAGGACGCTGGGATCGTGACCTGAGCTGAAGGCAGCCGCTTAACCAACTGAGCCACACAGGGGTCCCGAGGTTACCATGTTTAACATATCTGTTAAATATAACATAAACATGTTTATGTTTACAAACATAAACTCTAGCAGACTCCATGCTGAGCCCGACGCAGGGCTCAATCCCACGACCCTGATATCATGAACATAAACATGTTATATTTACCAATCTGTCCTGATTTCAGAAGGCCAAGCCTAAACTGAACTCCCTCACCCCCTTCTCAGATGCATTACTGGTTGCTAGTATTTTCCGTATATTTCCTCATGAACAAGTGTGGCTGCAAGTAAGCAGAGCAACAAGGTCATGTGCTCTGGTGACAAGGAAACAAGAAACCAGAGAAACATTTTTACCACCACCTTGAGGGATTTGGTGAATTGTTCCACACTCCCTCCCGCCAGCTCCTGTTCTAGTCCCACACATTTTCTGTGTGACATTTGCAAGTTTTCAAAAGGTACTGTATTTGTCACCTTCTTCTGATGTACTTAAAAATAATAAAGCAAAATAATGAGATTGTAGGCTGGAAGCAAACCCTCTCTGTGTCACTGACAAAATTTCATTTTTAAAGATTTATTTATTTGACACAGAGGGAGCAGCAGGCAGAGGGAGATGCAGACTCCCTGCTGAGCAGGGAGCCCGATGTGGGGCTCCATCCCAGGGACCTGAGATCATGACCTGAGCCGAAGGCAGCCACTTAACTGACCAAGCCACCTAGGTCCCCACTGACAAATTTTCTTAACCTTTCTGTACTTCAGTTTCTTACCTGTAATGTAGAGATAACAGTAATATCTACCCTCAAAGAGTTGTTACAAGTAAATAACATGTACAAGTGTTGGAAACAAGGCCTGGCACCTTTTATGTAGGATATCAAAGTACACCATGCCGCCAACAAAACACACTTGATTTTACCCTCTAAAATAGTTCCACGTTGTTGCACTGAATATAAGCTCTAAAAACTGAAATTACATAGGAGATAATATGAGAATAATAAATGTCTCCATTCTCAAGGAAATCAACCTGGCAGAAGAAACAATGAATAGGAGGGAGTAGAGCATCATAATTAAAACCACAGCGTCTGGGGTGCCTGGGTGGCTCAGGCATTAAGTGTCTGCCTTTGGTTCAGGTCATGATCCCAGAGTCCCGGGATTGAGCCCCACACTGGGCTCCCTGCTCAGCCAGAAGCCTGCTTCTCCCTCTCCCACTCCACCTGCTGGTGTTTCCTCTCTCACTGTCTCTCTCTGTGTCAAATAAATAAATAAAACCTTTAAGGAGGAAAAAAAAAAAAAAAGCACAGCCTCTGGAATCTGGTAGACCTATGTTCAAAATCTGACTCCATTTATATTGGCTGTTACCTTGAACAAGACATTTCTCTAAGCTTCTGTACTCATTTGTAAATGGGGAAAAATAATACTAACTCTAAGGAGTTTTGATGAGGATTAAGACAGTATTTGTAAAGTACCTAGCACGTAAGAGCCACCAAATAAACAGAAACCACTTTGACTAGTTTTCTTAAATGTTGTTTTAATAAACAAATGTGTTTAACAGGTAAACAATATGGAGGGGCGCATGGGTGGCTCAGTGGGTTAAAGCATCTGCCTCCGGCTCAGGTCATGATCCCAGGGTCCTGGGATAGAACCCCGAGTCGGGCTCTCTGCTCAGTGGGGGAGGCCTGCTTCTCCCTCTCTCTCTGCCTGCCTCTCTGCCTACTTGTGATCTCTCTGTCAAATAAATAAATAAATAATCTTAAAAAAAAAAAAAAAAAAACTAATATGGAAACAAGGACCTCAGGTTGGTCCAGGGTCTCCCAATCCTGACTATACATGTGACTTACCCAGAACGCTTTGAAAAAGTAAGGCTGCCTACGCTGCACCTAAGACAAATAGAATTATACTCTGAGCCTGGGGCCTGGACATCCATATTTTTATTTTATTTCACTTTTTAAAATATTTTATTTATTTTATGGGGCACCTGAGTGGCTCAGTGGGTTAAAGCCTCTGCCTTCGGCTCGGGCCATGGTCCCAGGGTCCTGGGATCGAGCCCCGCATCAGGCTCTCTGCTCAGCAGGGAGCCAGCTTCCCTTCCCCTCACTCTGCCTGCCTCTCTGCCTGATTGTGATCTCTGTCTGTCAAATAAAGAAATAAAATCTTAAAAAAAAATAAAATATTTTATTTATTTTAAAGAGACAGAGTCCCTATGCATGCACACGTAAGCAGTGGGGGAGAGACACAGGGAAGGGAGAGAATCTCCAGCAGATCCCACACCGAGCCCAATACAGAGCTCGATCCCACAACCCTGATATCATGATCTGAGCCAAAATCAAGAGTCGAATGCTTAATTAACTGAGCCACCCAGTTGCCCCTGGATATCAGTATTTTTAAAAGCACTCCAGGCAATTTCACTGTATAGCTGGGAGTGAGAACCTGAATAGCCAGAAAAAGTGCCGATTTTTACTAACCAAAACTAATTTTATTGATTAACATGACTCTTCTTACAAAATAAGCCCATCACATCTGCCAAATGAGAACTACTATTATCCAATGGTGAAATGGAAGCTAAGAGAATCTCAGCACTTTATTTCCGGAAGAAGCAGCGAGCCACGTTTAGAAGTCTAATCAAGCCCTAAAGCCCCCCTTACTCAGATGCATCTCTAACTACCACTATTTCCTCAGCATGACCGTAAACCTAGTCATGACAGTCTCCTCATTAAAATCCTTTACAATACTTACCCCCTTAGGGTAAAGCCCAGACTCCTTACCAGGAACACCTCACTCCAGAATCTGGCCCCAGTGTGCACGGTAAGGATGAGTCACGTACATTCGGATGGCTCTGGCACTGGTCCAAACAGCCAAACCACCACCCACCCAAGCAGACACCGCTCAATCTCAGGGGCCAGTCAACTTGCCCAACAGGCAACAGTGTTAATACTAAAGAATGCCATGGGAACGGTGGCTCCTGAAACTGCGCGACATGGCATGACTGGGGTTCTGTTTTTATTTCTGGCATCATCTCTCTCTGATCCCTTCTCTCACTTTATCACTTTAACACATGCTTTTCCTTCTGCATGGTGCACTGGTTCCTAATTCTGCAGACATCAGTGTAAATGTCACTTCCTGGAGGAAGTCTTCCCCACCACCACTACCACACTGTCCCGCTCCAGGCTCGACATGCCTCTGTGTCTTCTATAGCACCCCACATTTCCCCAAGAACATCCTCACAACCTCAGTGCTCCTGAGTGCAAGGATCATGCTGGTCTTCTCATTAAGTCTCGCAACCATTAAGCACCTGCTGTATGGTGGAGTGAGGAGGAGCCTAGAGGCAACACGGAGAAGCTACTGTGTAACTGCCTCACAACAAAAAAGTCATTCTCCTAACTTGGGTCTCTATTTCCACCTCCCTATGGTGAACTCTGTGTGTCATACTGAAACTGCTGAATCTGGGTGTTGCACATATGATCATGTATTCTTCCCATTTCTTTTAATAAACCTTCAGTTTTTCATAAAAAACTTTTAGGGGAAAAAAACAAAGTGAGTTCTGTCTCTATCCTCAATACTGCCTTTCTTGCTATTATTTAGCTACAGGATACCCATCAACAACCTGTCATAATCGCTTTCCCACCATCTGATGTCATGGCCATCAGGCAAAGAATACAAACCTGTTAGCAGCATAAGAAAGTACTAAGGAACCCTAGGGTCAGCCAACAAAAAGCAAGAAGCTTCTGCCAACAGCCAGAAACGGGACTGGGAAAAAAAATGCTGGGGCCCCATCAATTTCCTTTTACAACCTTTCCTCCAGGATAACAGAATTGCTATTCAGGTCTAAAAACAGGAAGAAGAAAAGGAGACGCGAAAGAGTGAGTAAGCTACAGAAGAGAGCACAGCGGTGATCTATTAAGTCAGGGGAGCTGAGTTATATAAATTCAGCTTGCTCTGGTGCAGGGCCTAGGAGCCAAATCACCAACCAGCCAAGCATGCTCAATTCCAGCAGCTCCCTAATGTGCACAAAAGAACACAGTGAACACTAAAGAAAAAGTCCCCAATCACAACAGCCATTCCCAAAGGAATGTGCACCATAAACCGTTCTCTCTAGAACACTCTGACAAGGATATTAACTTTTCAAGTTCAACAGATGAAAAAAAATAGAACAAAAACCCTCACTCTCTAGCCCCTGTTCCCTCATGAGTGTTCCTGAGGCAAAGGACTGTGATGTCAGTGCAGCTGACCTAAGCTCTGACACTTGCCATTACCTCTTGCTGCTTCTCCTCATTGGGGTACGTGTCTACAAATACTCCCAGCCCCACAAATTTGTCCATGTTTCCAAACACAGGCCCTAGAGAGAGAGAACAGATGATGAAAATGAAATAAAGCCAAGAGTTGATAAAGGAATAACATATCACTATGATGGACGAAAAAGTAAAATTCAAGTGACTCCCAGGCCTCTCTTTAAGATGAGGAAACATATGTAAAAGCACCCAGCAAAGTGCAGGGCCTGTACTAAGCATCCAGTAAAGTCGGTAGCTGTTTGTTACTGAAGGCAGGGAGAAGAGAGAAGGCCACTGCAACGCTGTTTAGCACTACAGCTGCTCCCTGGTCCACACCGGTTGCTAAGGTGCCCCTAAAGAATTCTGCTTCACGAACGCTTGGTGACAACTATGCCCCTGAGAGAGAGCTGAATTCCCAAGTTCCGCTTCTTGCTGCAAAAAAGAGATCAGGTCAAATCAGGTTGAGTTTGCCATGTCCTTGGAGCAACGGCTCCCAAGCAACTCCTGACTCAAGGAGTTCTGAGACCACTCACTGCGCATGCTACAAAGAAGTCAGCTCACCCAGTCACCTGTGTTTGGGAAAGCCGGTGCTTTCACCCAGCCAACCGGCCACATGGCCTCAAAGGGAAACCAGAAGGAACTAATTAGCACAATCTCACCCCAGGATGAGTCAAGTTCAGCTGCTCTATTAGGACTCAGACCCCATTCTAGAGACTAGACAGGCTGGTCTTCATCTGTAGACATCAAGGGAGTGGGAAAACTGCTGGCACTGGGGGGGTTGGGCGGGGGGACAGGGGACATATGCTTCTCAAAAAGAGGGCACATGAGAAAGCAGGCCTGTCGCACCCCACACAAGAGCACCCAGGGTCCCAATACCTGGCTGCATCCGATCCTTCGTGTACCAGATTGCCAAGCCATCCCCGTGCAGATTCTTCTTCCCTTGTCCATGGATTTTGAAGTGCACCTGCAACTCCCAGTCTCTCAGGAAGCATGGCTAGAGTGAAAAAGACACTGGAATCAATGAAGGGCACGAAATGTGAAAGCCCTCAAGCCCTCAGAGCGGTCTAGAGACTTGGGAAACCTAAGTTCAGGCAACATGAGGCAAAGGGTTGAAACTGAAATCTATGACTTGCTAAGTGTTTGCGTCATAAAATCAAACAGGTTAGGCCATCCAACTGCGTATGATGTTTACTAGGAAAAGTGAATAAGCCTCCCAGTTATCTTCAGTATCTCCCATAGGAACAGGACAGTACTCCAAAGCTGGAAAAGACAAGAGACTGCTAAGGCAGCAGAGCAAAGCATCTCAACCTTTAGAGTACAAGTGGCTGAATCAAAACTCATGTGCAACTTCAGATCACGCCTCTGACAGATTTTAAAAACCCTGGATTTCAAGAAAGGTCAAAGTCTCATTCATTACAAAAGAATTAAAAAAAAAAAAAAAGGCTAAGTCATTATGCGAAGGTTTCCAGGAATAATTAGCAGACATATAAACAACTCTAATTAGCTAGACTTGGCCCTATGTCAAGCTGAGGGGCAAGCCAGAATTCCCCAAGAGGGGGTAAGTTACAGTTCCCCAAAACCTCATGCCCATGGCCAAGAAGCATAAATGTACCAAAGGAGAACACCACCATCTCCATCACAGGGACAGCTTCTGGTGGAAAAAACGTTAAGGAGGTGGGTACTAAACAGACTCCTGTGTTTGTTTTTTGGGTTTTTTTTCTTTAACTGTGTATCAAAAGCTTGGAAAAATGGAGAAGGAGACAAATGGATGGTTAAGTGCTTGAAGAGCTGAACACTTTTTCAAGGAGAGAGCAGAGTAGGTATCTGGCTTAGACAGGTTCTTGATTAACAGTCACTATGAACAAAGAAGGGAATGAGGAGCAGAGAGGCCAACAGGATTCACCCAGAATCTTTATACAGATCGTTCCAGCTCTTGAGCAACATATTGCTGGATCATTTTTAGTTTTCATTTTTAATTTCTGGGAAATCTTCCAAAGTTTTAGTATCAGGAGCACATAGTCAAATGAAAGGGGTGAAGTTACTTCTGAATTCACCAAAAAAAACCTGCAATACCTGATAGCTTACCCTACCTTGAGGAGCCCAGTCCCTGCGCTGTTATTCTGGGTTCTTTCTACTGTTTCACTTAGATTTCAGGACAAGAGTGAAATTCAGTGGCAGGAGCTGCCCCACAGCCAGTGGGTAGCTTTATTCCCCCTGGAATGAGACCAGGGCTGGAGAGGTTCACAATGAGCCAAGAGATGTCTGCCACTTATCCTTGGCCTCCTCTAAGCATAGTGCCACATGCCTTTGCTCAGGGCTATACCTCATAGAGCTTCTGAGACTTGGCTGTATATTAGATTCACCTAGGGAGCTTTTAAAAAATCCATGTGACCACAGGCATCAACCCTCCTGGACAGCCAATTTGAGAACCACTGTTCAAACAAATACATCCTATTCAAATAACTCAGAAACAACTCCAAAGCTTATTCTGATAGATGACAACAATAACAACAACAACAACAACAATAAAAATACAGCACCAGAGAATCTGAAGAAGGGCAGGATAACTAGATCCTAAACTAGAACAGCTGCTAAAAGAGTTTTGTAGGGGCAGCTAGCAAGACAGCAGCAAAGCATCTAGCCCTGGACATAATCATTTAGTAATGAGAGACCTCCATCAATGAAACTTATAACAGATGCATAATGTAACAATACACATTTCTGTAACCATTTTAACTTTCCAAACTTTTTCATGTCTATTGTCTTATTTTCACAATAACCCTAGCGGGCATGGAAAAGGTATTACAAAGCGCATTTAGCAGATGGAGAAAGGGAGCAATGAGAGAATAAAGTAACAGCGAAGGCTCACAGTGGGGGTGTGATACAGCGAGATCTGGAACCCAAGTCTGTCAACTGCCAGCCCTTAGTCTCTTCTCCCAGAACACACCGCCCTGTACTCCGTCCAAGAATGAGTTCAACATTACAATCTGGGTTAAGAGGCCAGCTTGTGCAAATAGCTCATATAGAAACTTCTCTTATCCCTCTGTTCTGTTAGAATTCTCTGCACATAAAATGAACTGGGAAAAGAAATTGTTCTCTTTCCTGAGGTTCACTTATCTATGACCATGAAAAGTTGTAAATCAAAACCATGAAAAAGTAACTTCTTAGCTTATGAGAACCCGAGAAAGTATTAAAGGATGCCAAGGTCATTCCCAAAAGTAAAGTGGTTGTAAAAGATTTAGAAAGAGCCCTGGAAACCAAGAGCCCTGGAAACCAAAAAGAAAGCATCGTCTTACACTTGTACAAAATCACAGTGCAGCCACACCAGGAATACTGCATTCACTTCTTGCCGCCATACCTCAAGGGAGACAATGTAGCTAGAAAAGGTCCAGAGAAGGACAAATAAAATGACCAAGGGCCTCAAAGTGGCTTTCACATGAAAATAAAATTTAAAATTAGACACTTCAAAGTGAAATAACAAGATACTGGGATGAAGTTTAGGTTTAATTTAAAAGAGCAGTCTTCTACTTTACAAAGTAATTAAATGTGAGTTACGTTGTTAACTCCAAGAAGTAATAGTATCAGGTCAATCAGGAATTAAAGACACTTCAGAAAACATGGAGCCTGGCTGGCTTAGTTGGTTAAGCATCTGCCTTCAGCTGGGGTCATGATCCCTGGGTTCTCAGATCAAGTCCCGCATTGGGCTCCCCGCTCAGCAGAGAGCCTGCTTCTCTCTCTCCCACTGTCGATCCCCTGCTTATGCTCTCTCGTTCTCTATCAAATAAATAATTAAATCTTTAAAAAAAAAAGACATTTCAGAAAACACAATCAAAATGGATTATTTGCTATAACTGGAACAATTGAGAGCATGTCTCTACGTATCTGATTGCACTGTGAAGGTCATCATATTCTCTGAAATGAAAATCCGTGACATCCACAGAAGACAGAGCACTAGGGATAAACAGTAAAATTAAGTCAATATGCCACTGCTTAACTTTTTCAGGCTTTCTGGACCACCAACACAGGAGGGAGAAAGATTCTTACCACCCGGTTCCACAGGGCACCCTGTTTACTTTGCATATCTGGGGTAAGGCGGATATACTGGGTCATCACCATGGCGTTGCCCATCAGATTCCACAGTGAGGAACTGCCCGTGCCCACACCTACGGGGAGGAGGTAGATCAGTTCACACTCTTCAACACCAACCGACTCTGAAACCACCATGGATCCCTCCTAAAACTGGAGTCGTCATCATCTTCTCCCTTTCACAACACTTGATCTCCTACCTTCTGTCTTTCATAAATCTCAAATCCTTACCACCTCCACAGCTTCCTTTCACAAAGCCCTTCTCAGGTGAACACCCCAGAGCACATCAGAGCTAGCACTTTATTCGTGCCTCAATAACCACAGCTCAGATCCATTCCTCCCATTTTATATGTAAATTTTAGCACCATAAAAGAAATAAAAAATTCCCCAGTTCTACCAAAAAGAGCTTGACTCTCAGGCCTCTGGGGCTTAATCACATTCTTTCTGTAAACAATGCAAGGGTGAAGGTACTCCTCCCAGTACCTCAGGCTTCATGCCTCTTGCCAAGTGAGAACTCTGTGTCTGTAATAGTCCATTGTGCCAACATGGACAGCACAGATGAGGCACTCAAGGCATCTGCTGAGTGAATAAATGATCACCCTTAGCAGCTGTGTATATACACTCTTGCACTTTGAGTGATTTGTCTGCTGTCCCACACTCCAGTGGGGAAACAGACTTATGTGAGTTAAGCCATCTGCACTGATTTGGTCCTCTCTGTAGCTAACTACATAAATTTTCTGGTCGATAGAGCTGTATCTAAGAGCCTAAGAACCCTAAAGAGAGCAAAGCTAACTAGCCTCTTTCATCAACAGGGCTCCTGGACTGGAGAGCAGGTGTTTTAACCGGCAACAGAATTTCCTCTTCTTTCTCAGTCCGGCCAAGTTCTATCCCGGTTCTGCCTCTTGCTTCATTTCTAGCACATCCACAGCTCGCTCCATCGGGAGACCGGCTCTTTGCTAGTGGCCTTCAGTCACTACCCACCATTTGCAGTTCTATCCCTTCCTACGTTCCTGCTGTCCAACTCCGAGCTCCCCTTTGTCCAGGCCTAGAGCTAGGGGCATCCGAGCCCGGCTTCGACCTGCTGGAAACTTCCAAAACGGGGGGCGGGGAAAGCTGACCCCTGCCCTTTAGACCCGAGGCTCCCAAACGCTGCGGGAGTCCCCGTGCCCCCCCGCCGCCGGCGGTTTCCTTGGGGCCACGAGCTTTTAGCCACCCCCGGTCTCTACCGCTGAGCTCAGATCCCGAAGCCCTCCCCGTGCACGACCACCTCGCCCCGGGCGCCTCACCCTGGTAGGGCTTCGACAGCGAGTGCTCCCGTTTCAAGTACTCGAACGTTTGACCCGCCCCGACTTGCCGTGGTCCCTGCCCAGACCCCATCAAAAGAAGAAGGAGCAACATCCTGGACCCATTCCGAGGCGACAAACGCTGCCGCCACCGCTGCCACCACCCAGAAGGTCCTAGAGCCGCCGCCATCTTTCCCACCGCCGTCCCTTCATTAAAAGCCCGCCCCGTAGCCCAAGCCATTAGCCCAGAGAACCATCTGCCCCGGGTCCCATTGGTTCTCCTCGAGCCCCCGCCCCCGCAGGTGAGCATCTCACCGATTGGCTGGCTTGGGTATCAGTTGCCTTGCCAACCCAGGGAAAGGGCGTGGCCTAATGCCTCGCCTCCCTTATTTGCATTTGTCTTGAGCTCCACTAGGCCTGCTGGGAGACGTAGTGATTTCCATTTTGTCTCTGCGTTCTAGAGTAAATTTAAAGAGATAAAATGTTTCTCCCAGTTTCACGCAAATGGTCTATCCTCTCTCCCATAGTACCCTCCTGTCTGTGGAGAGTTAGCCATCGGAAGTAGAACTGAACGGAGAAATAGTCCTCAATTACTGTAGCTGGATAATTTTCAGGAAAATTACCAAATTTCTAAAAGACTTGAACAGAAGAAAGAACCTGACCTGATGACATTTATAGAAACTCCACACGCCAATAGCAGAAGACACATTCTCTTCAAGTGCAAAAGAAAGATTTGCCAAGATAGCCCGGGTAAGACGAACCAAAAAACCACCTCCACAAATTCAAAGGAAATGAAAGCACACAAAAGACGTTCTCCTATCATGACGGAATTAGACTAGAAATTGGCAACTGAAAAATTTCTGAGAAATCCCCAAATATTTGGAAATTAAACAACTCACTTCTAAATAACCCATGAGGGAGTAGAAGTGCTGAACGATTGCAGTGAGTTTTGTAAAAAATGGAACAGGGTTATCAATCCTTTACCTGGGTGGCACAGTAATATACACAAAAGAGTATGAAACCAGAAGAGTTAAGAGTCATCCCAGCTTCCCACCTTTTCCTCACCAGTTCCATTACCCAATCAATAAGTCCAGATGATGTTATTCCTAATCACTTCTCAATGCCATCACATCCTTTCCATCCCTTGCTTTGTCTTTCTCTCAAACCACAACATGTGTCCCAGATGTTACTCTGATCACCATCATCCACATGGCCACCCAAGTGACCTAAATGGTCTAACCATGCCATTTCCTGAGTGTCAGGGGTAAATGAGTTGATACTGGTAAAGCTCTTAAACAGCCGCCGCCATGTAGTAAGCACTGTATCATTACCATTATTAGTGTTAACCGAGTCCTTGATGATGGCCATCACCTGTGGGGAAGAGATTCAAGCCCCTCAACTTGGCAAACAAAGCCCCCTGCCACTTGGCTCTGTCATTCTCTGCCTTTATTGCCCACCGATTCCTTTCTTCATCTATATGCTCCAGCTTCCCTTCTCCTTTTCCCCAGGCTACCTCCTCCTGGAAGGACCTCCTCAGGCAGCTGCATTTGCCCCACTCTGAGCTCTCAATGTTGCCCAAGCACATTTCTTACAGAGCACTTGCCAGGTCTGTGGCTGTCTTCCCAACAGACTTAACCAAGCTTAATTCTCTTTCCTGAACATAAATATATTTAATAAGAAAAACATGAATGTAAGTCTGTTTTATGAGTCATCAACATTTTAAAATGAAAACTGTTGGGGCACCTGCCTGGCTCAGTCAGTTGAGTGTCTCTGCCTTGGGCTCGGATCATGATCCTGGGGTCCTGGGATGGAGCCCCTCTGGGCGGCCTGCTCAGTGGGGAGTCTGCACCTCATGCTCTCTCTTGCTTCCTCTCTCTCTCTCTCTCTCTCAAGTAAATAAATAAAATCTTTAAAATAAATAAATAGGAGGGCCTGAGTGGCTCAGTCATTATGCATCTGCCTTAGGCTCAAGTCATGATCCCAGAGTCCTGTGATCAGGTCCCGAATCTGGCTCCCTGCTCTGCGTGAAGCCTGCTTCTCCCTCTCACACTCCCCCTGGTGGTGCTCCCACTCTTGCTGTGTCTCTCTCTGTCAAATAAATAAATTAAAATCTTAAAAATAAATAAGTAAATAGGAAAAGAAAACTGTCACAACCATCCGGGCACCTGGCTCAGTCAGAGGGAGTATGTGACTCTTGATCTCAGGGTTATGAGTTTAAGCCTCCCACATTGGATGTAGAGGTTACTTAAAAATACAGTTTGGGATGCCTGGGTGGTTCAGTCTTTAAGGGTCTGCCTTCAGCTCGGGTCATGATCCCAGGATCCTGGGATCAAGCCCCACATCGGGCTCCCTGCTCAGCGGGAAGCCTCCTTCTCCCTCTCCCTCTCCCACTCCACCTACTTGTGCTCCCTCTCACGCTGTGTCTCTCTCTGTCAAACAAATAAATAAAATCTAAAAAAAAAAAATACAGTTTAAATTAATTAATTTACTAACTAAATGTCACAACCACCAATCAATTTACACACTCCGCACAAAGTAGATGTTTAGTGATATGACATAAGAAATTGCAATGAATCTATTCACATCATACCTTAGCTTTAAAACCATTCGTAGATCCCAATTACCATAGGGTAAAATCCAAACGTCTTAGTTTAGCATTCAAAGTCCTTCAACCTGACTCAAATCAGCTGTACACCTGTCTATTACAATGTGTGTCAACCTGAATTATGTAGCTCAATTAACAGATTATGTGTTTGTCTCCCTGGCAAGGTTGGAAGCTCCTGGACCACAGGAAGCAGATCTTACTCATTTCCTATCCTAGGCCTCACCCACTTCCCCATTCCCTAACCCATCACCCAGCACATAGTAGGAGTTCCAATTGGTTTTTTTTTTTTTTTTGAGTTCCAATTGTTTTGAATAAAATTATCTCCACTATGTTTCTCTGTCAGCTGGAATTTTTTCATTGTGGTATGAAATACATAAAATCAAACTTACCTTTTTAGCCATTTTTAAGTAGACAGTTCAGAGGCATTAAATACATTCAGTTTGCCGTGTGACCTGTGTTACTGGATTTTGGATAGAGTATCTTAGCAGACCTCATTGTAAAATTCACTGTGATGAAGAAAAGGAGAATAAAGGAGAAGGTATGACAGACAAAATACACAGGACAATAAAGCAGATTATTTTGTTCAGATTATTGCAATAGGGAGAATTCTTATTAGTGAGGAAAAGAGAAGGAAGTAGGGGGGCACCAGGGTGGCTCAATTGGTTAAGCATCTGCCTTCAGCTCAAGTCATGATCTCAGGGTCCTGGGCTCAAGCCTCACATGGGACTTCCTGCTTCTCTCTCTCCCTCTGCCCCTCCCCCATGTTCTCTCTCTCTTTCTCAAATAAATAAATAAAATCTTAAATTTAAAAAAGAGAAGAAAAAGGAAAAGGAAGGGGGCCAGGTGTTACATAGACAGGTAAACAAGGGAGTCATCATGAAGAAGGATGGAGATGGTTTTATCTGAGTCACTGAGGAAGGGCAAAAGTGGGTCTTATCACAGAATATTCTAGAGCAGGACAGTCCTCTGAAGTTAGCCATTTCTCTGAACTCAAAATGGGGTGAGAGGGGACACAAAATGGTGAGGGGATTTCTTGACTGTAGCTGCTTTCCAGAAGTACAGGATTCATATAAAGTTCGACACAGTTAAGGTCTTGAGGGTGTCCAAGGAAAGAGAAAAGGAGCCATGTCCTCCTCCCACACCACCCTACACATACGTAAAAGCATCTTCTGATAGCTGGATCAGGTCTTGACCCACCATCTTTCAGCTGCTTAATATTCTCTTTTTCTCCAGAGAATCATCTCCCATGATCTACAGCTATACACCTCCAGAGTGGGAGCATGGATAGACAATGTGAGTTGTGCATTCCGGCAGTTCCAAATGATTCCTCTAGTTCTAGTCTTCAAAGCCAAGCAGGTGCCTCCACCTAGGAGCACCTTGAAGCCTGATGCCTCTACCCCACCCCATGCCAGAGGCTCCAGGTCAGCCTCTTGGCCCCATCCTTTCCTCTCTCTCCTGCCCTTCTCCACTTAACCTTGCCATTCCATTTAAAACTACCCCAAAGCAGGGCCTAATATCAGCCCTGCTAAAGCCAGGTAGACCATTTGTCCCTCCTCAGAGGTCTGGGTTAGGACTTGGGATTAATCCATCACCAGCCTTAGAGTGGCAGCTAAACCAGTCCCACCCCAGCCCCTGCCCCATTCCTTCCCAACAAACTCCCCGCCCCGCGACTCCCCTGCACCCCCAGTTCTCCAAGCAGACCCTAGAGCACAGAAGGGGACAGGAGCTCCAACACTAACTAGCCAACTACTTTCCAGTGGCAACTTAACAGATTCTGGCCTCCCAACAAGCCACAGTTGAATAGTCTGGAGGGCTTGGGGCCCACAGGTGCCTGGCTCCCATGCACAAACACCTGATTCATAAGTCTGGGGTAGGGCCCAGGGATTTGGTTTTGAAAATCTCTCTCCAGGGGCACCTGGGTGGCTCAGTGGGTTAAGGCCTCTGCCTTCGGCTCGGGTCATGATCTCAGGGTCCTGGGATCGAGCCCCGCATCGGGCCTCTCTGCTCAGCCAGGGAGCCTGCTTCCCTTCCTCTCTCTGCCTACTTGTGATCTCTCTCTGTCAAATAAATAAATAAATAAATAAATAAAATCTTAAAAAAAAAAAAAGAAAATCTCTCTCCAGAGAATGCAATATGCAGCCAACTTCCAGAACCACATGCTTTCACATCCAGCATCTTATTTTGACCTCACACTGACCCAGTGTAGTGGGCAGGGGAGGCATTACCACAGTTGAACATTAGGACACCTGTACTCAGTTCATAAGAGTAAATTTCAAACAGGGTATAGCACCTGAATTTAGAGGTAAGATTTTGAGATTTGTTTGAAAATACTCTGGAGGAGGGGTGTCTGGCTGGCTTGGCTGGTAGAACCTGTGACTCTTCTGTGATGTGAGTATGAGCCCCATGTTGGCCTTAGAGATTCCTTTAAAAAAGGTGGGGGGTGGAATGCTGAGGAGGAAAATCACATGTGTTAGGGAGAGAGTAGGATAAATGAAAGGAAAGAAAGAAAAGCACCAAGACCTTGATAAAATGATGAAGCTGGATTATGGGGATATGGGGATTCCCTCTAGGTTTATGTGTTTGAGAGTTGCCATAATAAAAAACTTTTTAAAAATCTCCCTTGGAGATGGTTACGAAATGTGCCGGGTATGCATTTGTGGTGTTTTCTAAATTTCCTCCAGGGAACGAAAACTGTAATTAACTGTAATCTGTAAAGTTTATTGTGACCCATACAATATAAAGTCATAACTAAAAAGAGAGGAGTCTGCAGTCTAGAACAAGAACAGTCAACGGATGAAAATACATCCAAGTTGGGGCGCCTGGGTGGCTCAGTTGGTTAAGCGTCTGTCTGCCTCTGGCTTAGGTCATGATCTCAGGATCTTGGGATTGAGCCCCACATCTGGCTCCGAGCTCAGGGGGAGCCTGCTTCTTCTTCTCCCTCTGCCCCTCTCCCTATGCTCTCTCTCTTAAAAAAATAAATAAAATTTAAAAAAAAGAAAGAAAGAAAGTATGTCCGAGTGTATCAGTTCTGTCCAGAGAGACTATATATGTATATATATATCTGCATATACATATATATATATTTATTTATTTCAAGATTTTATTTATTTGACAGAGCGAGACACAGCGAGAGAGGGAACACAAGCAGGGGCATTAGGAGAGGGAGAAGCAGGCTTCCCGCTGAGCAGGGAGCCTGATCTGGGAATCAATCCCAGGACTCTGGGATCATGACCTGAGCCAAAGGCAGACACTTAAGGACTGAGCCACCCAGGCACCCAAGACAGTATTTCTAAGTATCCTATGTTGGTTATTCAGGTCAAGCCTACTCTCCTAACATATTCATTATGACTTCCCACTTAACATTCTAGCTCTCTTAGAATTTCTCAGTGCAGGGCTGCCTGGGTGGCTCAGTGGGTTAAGCCTCTACCTTTGACTCAGCTCATGATCTCCAGGTCCTAGGATCCAGGCCAGCATTGGGCTCTCTCCTCAGCAGGGAGCCTGCTTCCCCCTCTCTCTGCCTGCCTCTCTGCCTACTTGTGATCTCTTGTCAAAAAAATAAAGGAGAGGAGCCTGGGTGGCTCAGTGGGTTAAAGCCTCTGCCTTCGGCTCAGGTCATGATCTCAGGGTCCTGGGATCGAGCCCTACATTGGGGGGGGGTGTCTCTGCTCAGCGGGGAGCCTGCTTCACTCTCTCTCTCTGCCTGCCACTCTGCCTACTTGT
>ML111335.1:0-14915 GCA_003697995.1 Taxidea taxus jeffersonii
CGTGTTTGATACTGGTTTCCGATGTGTTTATACTTGGGTGCTATTTGTTTGTGTACATCCTGAAGCCTGTGGTAATTCCGTGCTTCTACGGTGGGCTTGTGTGCCCCGGGTCCTCAGACACAAGCACACCTGGGAAGAGTTTATGTACGAACATGGGGGCTGTGTGTATTGCGTGTATAGCTCAGAAGTGTGAGTTGTGGTACGATTGGGGAAGTAGGCACTGTAGGTACTTCCGGGGGCTGTGTGTGGTCTTTGGACTGTGGGTGCTGTTGTGGGGCCCGTACATCCCCAGGACCCAGTCGCTCTCAAGCCTCACTTCTCTTCCTCTTCCATCCCACTAGGCTCTGCCAAGGCGGAGAGTGACAAACGTCTAAGTGGCGGGCCTGGCCAGGGGCCGGGCTCTGTAGTGGAGGAGCATCAGGACAATGTCTTCTTCCCCAGCGGGCGGCCGCCTCACCTGGAAGAGCTGCACACACAGGCCCAGGAGGGGCTCCGTTCTCTGCAGCAGCAAGGTAACCTTCCCCCTCCACGACCACCCTCAGCTCCCAAGGTCAGGGGCCTAGCCCAACACACCTCTCTGGTGTCTTCCAGAAAAACAGAAACTGAATAAGGGCGCCTGGGACCATGGAGACACCCAGAGCATCCAGGTGAGCCCAGCCCCTAGCTCAGTGCTGACTCTGCTCTTCCCTCCCTGCTTCATCTCTGGCAAGTCTGGCTTTGAGCGCTTCTGGATCTCAGTTTCCTTGTATTGTGAAGGGGTAGACTAGATGACCCCCAAGGGCTAGTCCAGCTGGTGTCTGCTTAGTGCTGGGTGAAGCCAGGGAAAATCAGAGTTCAGAGCTCCAAAGGGGAGCCCTGAAGAGGCAACAGCAGGAGACCCACATAGGCTTCTGGGGTGGTCTGAGGCCAGGGCCTCATCTCCTTCTTCCCCCAACAGTCTTCCCGGATGGGGCCGGACGAAGATAGCATCTCCTTCTGCAGCCAGACCACATCCTACACGGCTGAGAGCTCCACGGCAGAGGACGCTCTCTCCATCCGCTCGGAGATGATCCAGCGCAAAGGTGCCTGCCCGCCAGTCAGGATTCTCGGACGGGGCCCGAGGGGTGTTGGGCACGGTCTGGGGTCCCAGCCCCTGTAGCTTTCCCCTTCTGCCTCCTACTCTAGTACCCCTCAAGGCTCTGTGAGTCAGTGAACTCAGGAAACACAGTATCCTGTGTTTCTTGGAGACTCACGATGTACACAGACTGCAAAGCAGGACAGTCAGGAATCAGGAAACCTGGGTTTGAGCTGGTGTTGCTTCTTCCCAGCTGGGTGACCTTGGGCCAACTCTACCACTCCGATCTTCATTTGATGTTCTATAAAACGAGGATCAGAGTACTTCCGTTGTCGGAGCGAATGCCAAGTGTTTAGCATGCTGACTAACACATAATAATCGTTCGCTAAATGGAAATTATCCTCGGCCTCGAAAGCCTTCCAGAAGTCATACAGAGAAGTGTGTAGCTTTGTTTAACCTCGCTTTGCCCACGCCTACTTGATTATGGAAATCTGTTTTTGCAGAGCTCTTACTTCTTATTCTGCGAAAGCAGGCGCTCTGCAGAATGTGTCCTGAGACCTGCTCTAACGGTTTCTCTCCCCTGGACTGGCCCCTAGGCTCTACGTTCCGACCCCATGACTCATTTTCCAAATCCTCTGGGAAGTCTGGTCGGAGGCGCCGCGAGAGGCGGAGCACGGTGCTGGGACTGCCACAGCACGTGCAGAAGGAACTCGGTGAGCCCCCGAGCAGGAGGGCGGCGGAGGGGATGGGGGGGAGCTCCGGCGGCACCCCCTGCTGACTCCCGTGTCCTCCCTGTCCCTCATAGGCCTGCGGCACGAGCGTGAGGCACCAGGTACCCCTCGGCCTCCTGGTCCTAGGGATGCGGTGCGCATCCCCACAGTGGACGGCCGCCCTGTGGGCCCAGCCTCGGGGACTGGGGCCCGGGTGTCTCTGCAGGCGCTGGAGGCACAGGCCGAGGCTGGTGCCGAGGCGGAGGCCATGCTGCAGCGCCACATTGACCGCATCTACCGGGATGACACCCTTGTGGGGCGGTCCACAGGGCCCCGGCCCCCACCGGTGACCCGGCCCATGTCCCTAGCGGTGCCCGGACTGACTGGAGGGGCAGGGCCGCCAGAGCCCCTGAGCCCAGCCATGTCCATCTCGCCCCAGGCCACCTACTTGTCAAAACTGATTCCGCACGCTGTCCTGCCACCCACCGTGGATGTGGTGGCCCTGGGCCGCTGCAGCCTGCGTACGCTGAGCCGCTGCAGCCTGCTGTCCGCCAGCCCGGCCTCCGTGCGCTCGCTGGGCCGCTTCTCCTCCGCCTCCAGTCCACGGCCCCGCAGCCGCCACCCGTCCTCGTCCAGTGACACCTGGAGCCACTCTCAGTCCTCTGAGACCATTGTGTCTGATGGCTCCACCCTGTCCTCAAAGGGTGGCTCTGAGGGCCGGCCAGAGGGCTCTGTGGCTAGCAGTGGTGTGGTGCCCCCTCCCCAGGGGGGCAGCGGGCGGGGCTCTCCCAGTGGGGGCAGCACTGCGGAGGCCTCAGACACCGCCAGCATTCGCAGCAGTGGGCAGTTGTCTGGCCGGAGTGTGTCCCTACGTAAGCTGAAGCGGCCCCCCCCACCTCCCCGCCGGACTTACTCGCTCCATCAACGGGGCTTGGCAGCCCCCGATGGGCCCTTGGGGTTGCCACCCAAGCCTGAGCGGAAGCAGCAGCCACAGCTGCCCCGGCCGCCCACCACTGGTGGGTCAGAAGTGATGGGGGCAGCCCCCTGTCCCTCCAACTCAGCAGGCGCCTGGGTGCCCGGCTTGTCTCCGGGCGGCTCCCGGCGTCCCCCGTGCTCCCCAGAACGGACACTCTCACCCTCCAGTGGGTACTCGAGCCAAAGTGGTACCCCTACCCTCCCTCCCAAGGGTCTCGCAGGGGCCCCTGCTTCGCCAGGCAAGGCCCAACCCCCTAAACCAGAGCGTGTTACTTCCCTTCGGTCTCCTGGGGCCTCTGTCTCTTCCTCTCTGACATCTCTGTGTTCCTCGTCCTCTGACCCAGCTCCCTCAGACCGTTCTGGTACACAGGTGTCGACCACTCTGGGGGACAGGTTTGCCATACCTCCTCACCCCAAGGTGCCTGCCCCCTTCTCCCCACCCCCTTCCAAGTCCAAGAGTCCTAACCTAGCGGCCCCTGCTCCGGTTACTCCTGCCGTGGTCCCTGGGCCCATCTCTGCCACTGATGTGGGTCCCGAGCCTCTGCCAGTGCCGCAGACATCCCTGATGCCACCACCACAGGAGTCTCCTGTTGCCTCCAAAGACAAGTCACCCCCACCGTCCCCGCCCCCATCCTACCATCCTCCCCCCCCACCCACTAAGAAGCCAGAGGTGGTCGAGGCCCCGCCTGCCCCAGAGATTGCAGAGGAGCCCCTCCAAGACCCCAGTTGGCCCCCACCCCCACCTCCTGTACCCGAGGAGCAGGACCTGTCCATGGCAGACTTCCCCCCGCCTGAGGAGGCCTTCTTCCCTGTGGCTGGCCCTGAGCCAGTAGGCCCTTCAGGCCCCACAGAGCCCTTCGGATCCCCAGCTGCCTCGTCCTTCTCAGTTACTGTCTCTTCCCAGAGCCAGCTCCTTGGTTCCCCAGAGCTGCCACCTCCAGCTCCGCCAGCCCCCCCCACTCCTGGTTCTGTCCCAGGGCTTGTGGCCAGAGTCCCTCGGAAGGAACCAGCGGGCTGCAGCAAAGGCAGTGCAGCTCCCCGGGAGGATGCTGGTGCGCCCCTGGTCACGCCCTCGCTCCTGCAGATGGTGCGGCTGCGCTCTGTGGGCGCTCCTGCGGGAGCGGCAACCCCGGCAGTCGGGCCTTCTGCCCCCCAGAAGCCGCTACGAAGGGCCCTGTCGGGGCGGGCCAGCCCGGCGCCTGCCCCCTCCTCAGGGCTCCATGCTGCTGTCCGACTCAAGGCCTCCAGTCTGGCAGCCAGTGGGGACCCTGGGAGTGCCCAGCCGAACGGACCACCTGAGGCGGAGCCACGGTCTCCCCAGTCCCCTGCCTCCATGGCCAGCTTCATCTTCTCCAAAGGCACCAAGAAGCTGCAGTTGGAGCGGCCGATGTCCCCTGAGGCCCAGGCTGATCTCCAGCGGAACCTCGTGGCTGAACTTCGGAACATCTCAGAGCAGCGATCACCCCAAGCCCCAAAGAAGCCACCTAAAGCGCCCCCACCTGTGGCCCGCAAACCCTCTGTGGGGGTCCCACCATCCACCTCCCCTACCTTTCCCCGGGCCGAGTCTCTTCCTGGCTCTCCCACCAACGGGATCCTTCATGCCGAGGACAGGACTAAGGGGGAGCTGGCGGAGAATGGAAGTGTCGTGCAGCTAGTGGGGCCCCAGGAGCAGAAGCTGGCCCCGCCTGGCTCAGGTACAGTGGACTTTGTGTGTGTAGGGGGGAGGGGGATCCTCATCACTGGTGATGGCGAAGAGGTGCCTCGAGTCCCACTACTAGGGATTTGTCACTGGATCTTTCAGATTTTTCTGGTCTCAGGCTGCCTGGGAAGGGTAGGCTATCACCCTTGACCAATGGAAGGGGAGAGAAGGTGCTGTGGGCCATCCAGAACTGACCTGGGAGGCCCCTGGCTGAGTGTCCCTTACTTTTTCCCGCCGCAGACCCACAGAAAGAGCTGGTCTGACCACCAGGCACCTCGCTGGCACTGCTGACCCATCCCAGGAATACAATCTCAGGGACCTGAGCAGCTCCAAGGACAAGAGGATACGACAAACACTTAACCTAGGAGAGAGGATGCCTGCAGCCTTAACCTTCACAGCCTTTGATATTTATGCAAGCCTGGTGTTGATCCCATCCTCCAAGTCATCCAGCTCATGCCTTTTCCCCCTGAATGGATTCCCTTCTGGCTGCTGCTGCTGCTTGTCTTGGCCTTAGCCTCATCTTGAAGGAGGTAGTTGGTAGGAGCGGGTCGCTGCGCCCCCTGCTGGCCATGAGGCCACACAGTTGGGAGCAGAGCACCTCACTTGAGTTTCTTTCCTTCCCCCCACCCATGTCCAAATCATGCACATACTGTAGTCCAGAATCAAAGCACTTTTGAAAAGCAGCTGCATGTCCTTCTTCCAGGGCCCACGAAGCCGCATTCCAAGGGCCTGTTTACATGGCAGCAACGTCAGTCCCTGGTAGCCCACCCATAGCCGGGACCAATCTGTCCCGCCCCTCCGATCCAGTGTGCCCATTTCTTAGTTCTTGGAGGTGGGCGAGTCATTGTATCCCCACAGGCTTCTCCAGGCTGGAGGCAGGAGCGAGGCTGTGGAATTCCAAAGCACAAAAGGTGCAGCAGGGGTTAGCCCTCCTGTGCCTCAACTTACCACCAACCACCCTCCTTGCCTTCCAGTTCTGCCAGGTGCTCCATGCAGGGGACAAGAAGTGGGAGACTGCCAGGGCCCGAATGGGGGTGGGGGAGAAGAGCCAGCAGGGAGGTCCACAGGCCCTCTGTCTTCAGAGAATGGGAGAACAGAATCCGGAGACATCTTGGGCATTTGGTAATGCCAAGCATTCGCCTCTTGTTTCACGTGGTCAGGTTGAGGTGGGCAGGCACAACACTTCCGAGGCAATGTGGCAAAGCTGTGTCCTTTGCAGCTGGGCAGGAGGTCCCGAGGAGGTGGGTGGAGGGGTGTGGCCAGGGGAGCACTTGTTTGAGCCCAGACCTGGCCCTACAGATGACATTCTGGGACCTTTCTCTTTACTCGGTGCATGTTCACTCTGTAGCTGCCTTTCAGCACAGGTGGTTTCGCTGGGGGGAGCTGACGCTGGGTGACAAGGCTGGGAAGCCAAAGGTGCATTCTATTCCAGACTCTTCCCTAGTCAATGAAGGGGAGGGGGTTCAGTGCTCCTAGGGAGCAGGCTGGGTGATTGCCCCTAGCGGTCAGCCTCTGCTACTGATCTCTCCTCTAGGAATTTTAATGACCTATTTCCAGCCTGTGCCACCTCTCTAGGTAAGCTGGCTTCCCCACTGGCCCCGGCACCTCCCTCCATAGTAGTGTGGCACCCCCCCCCCCCCCCCCGGGCCCCCCCTTCTGTCCTGATCCTCTTTCTTCAACAGTGACTTGGGCTTGAGCCTGGCAAGGAACCTCACTTTTAGCTGCTGCTCTGGAGAGACTGAATCCCTCCAGAACAAGAGCTGGGAGCATAGGGGATGCGGTACTAGAGCCCAGGTTCCTCTGACCCTCCCTCATTGCGGTTATCTCCCTGTAGCTGTCAACCAAGGTTGTTCCCTTGCCTAGGGTGAGGGAGAGCAGCTGCTGGGTACCTGTTGCATCTGCCCACTGAGCTGGGGAATGAGGATAGTCCGTATGCACTGCCCCGCTAAGAGTTCCTGACCCAACCCCCAGAGAACCAAGACCAGGCCAAAGCCTTCATGAGAGCAGGTCCTGGCGGCAGCCCTGGAGCTGCTGGAGGTGGGGGGGAGCCCAGCTTCTGTATTTTCTTGACCCGCTCCCCTCCCAGTGTTACTTGAGCTCCTTATCCTCAGCTAGAATCTTCTGAGCTTGTTTCCCCACTGGGTGGGACAGAGTACAAAGGAGAAGGGAGATCTAGAAGAGGCAACCCTTTGTCCTCTGGGGTAAATGAGCTTAACCTAGTGCAAATGAAGAGACCAAAAGCCTCTGATTTTTAATTTCCATAAAATGTTAGAGAGAGAAGTATATATATATATATTTCTTTAACTTTTTGAGTCTTTGATATGTCTATACCAACAATCCATTCCCTCTCCCCTGAAGCCTGAGTGAGACACATGAAAAAGCTCTATGTGTGTGTTTCATTCAAAGGTGTTAATTAAATGATTAAAACTTGGCTGTGGTTTGCTGCTTCTTAAGAGGGGAGGGACCGGGGTCGGGGTCTGGGCCATTATTAGGAGAGAAAACATGCTTTCTGCCTGCTCTAAGCACTGGACCCCACAGTGGGCCTCTTTTTGCTCGACTTACTTAAGCAGGCTCCACACCCAGGGCGGAGCCTGATGCAGGGCTTGATCTCACAAGCGAGAGATCCTGACCTGAGCAGAAATCAAGTCTGGCACTCAATTGACGGAGCCACCCAGACACCCCCAGCCTCTTCTGCTTTTATTGCCAAAGGAAAAGTCAAAGTGTGATCCATCCAGGTCACACACAGCCCGCCCCCAACACCCCCAACCCTATTACAGGGTCAAAAGTCCAAGATACAAGAGCCTAGGCTGGGTGAGTGGCCCAGCAGCTGCTCCAAACATGAGTTCCTACGGCCCGGCTTGCAGACAGGCCCCATCCAGGCACTCTTGTTCAGACAGTTTATTTGAATTCATGACAATGACAGTGATTCTGATCCTGATGCCTTATGAAGAAGTACCCCACCCTGTCTGAAGAAAGATTCAGGCTGTGCCATCTGCCTTCTGATATTAACAAACAGCTGGTTTAGGGAATGTCTCAACCCAGCAGGATCAAGGGAAAGAAATGGCAGCCGATTCCCTAGGGCCGGGCCTCAGGGTTGCGAGGCACTAGGGAAGGCTGCCCACTGCTTGGTAGACCGCTAGGTTCTCTGTTTTCCCCTCCCTTTCCTTTTCGAATCCCACAATTTCCTGTTGGGGAAAGGCTGTAATTAGCCTAGTTCAGGCACCAGATCCCAGACAGAGGCACAGCTGCTGGGAGAACTCTAGGAAAACACGGGAACCAATATTTTTTCAATTAGGACTGTGGCATAAACGTTTTGTATGAGTTCTATTGAAACCAGATTTCTCCAGTCAGCTGCCAGGGGAAGAAGGTAGAGCAGGGACTCCCCGTGGCCGCCCTGCCCACATTACCACCCTGGAACTCAGCGGCAGCTGGGACAGGATGGTTCTGGATTCTGGGGAGGCTGAGCTGCGGCTTACTGAGTTCCACCCCTGACAAAGTCCCCAACTTCCTGCTTTGGTGTCCTGGGGGATGGGTAAATGGGCGAAGGACGGAGCAAACTGAGACAGCAGATGACTTGGGGAGATGGGGCAAGGGAGCAGGACGCTGGGGTAGCTAGCTGATGTTCCCCCCTTTCAGCGATTTACAGGAGACACACCCCAGCTTGGTCATGAAGTTGGTTTGCTTCCACTGCGCGATGCAGTCCTCAGAGGTTTTAAAGTCGGCCTGCACAGAGCAAACAGAAGCCGTGAACGGGGTGGTGAGGGGGAGGCATGGACAGCCCTTCCCCAAGGTCTCCTGTGCCTCTCTCTACTACCAGCAAGCCTGCCCACCTGAGGCATTTAGCTCAGGAAAACGGTCATGAGTAAGTGCAAGAACTACGTGCCAAGACAGCAGCGTTCCAATAGTGAAAACCTGAGAACAACTTCAATGTCTAATAAGGTTAAATAATTTTGTCGCATTATGGCAATTACGATTCACTACGACACAATCAGATCACCGCTCAGTATTGAAGAAGACAGGGAAGTTTTTCTGGCATCCAGTTAAAGAAAAAAATAAACACATGGTGGGACTCAAATTGTAAATATATTACCTCCCTGCACTGAAGGAGTCCACAAAGAAATAATCACTAATGCTATTTCCCAGGAACTAGGTGGCAGGACTATGGATGTATTTTGTCTCCTTCCTGTTCCTTATAGTTTGGATAGTTCTACATTGGAAACCTATTTTATAGCCTGGAAAAGTAAGTGATTCAAAAAAGCTGCCTGGGAAAGTAGGAGAGGAGGGAGTGGGTAAAACCACATGCCTACCGTGCGCAGGGCGAAGCAACGGGTAGAAAGCACTCTAAATGCCCCCCAGACATACCCTGGCTGAGCCAGGAAAGGTGGGATTACTAGGGAAGGTCACACGTGTTGTGTTAGCTCCACGAGGAGAGGAAACAGTGGCTGCCTGGTTCATGATGTAGCCTGGGGCTCCTAGAATGGGGGCTGACATACATAGCAGGGGCTCAGGACTTGCTGAAGGGAGGAATGCATTCAGGGGTGGCGGGGGACACTCTGTGAGAGTCCATGCCCCAGAGGGCAGAGAGAGAATGAGTGCTCCAAGACCAGGGTAGGGTGGGGGGGAATCCTGGCTCCATGGCTTCTGGGGACCCTGTGTGGCCTTGGCAGGTAACCCACCAGATAAAACAGGGATAACCCGGGGCACCTGAGTGGCTCAGTGGGTTAAAGCCTCTGCCTTCGGCTCAGGTCTGATCCCAGGGTCCTGGGATCGAGCCCCACTTCCTCTCTCTCTGCCTGCCTCTCTGCCTACTTGTGATTTCTGTCAAATAAATAAAATCTTAAAAAAACAAAACAAAAACAAAAAACAGGGATAACCCTCTGCTGGGACTGAAGATCAGAAGGGGAAACATCTGAGTCCCCCACACAGTGCCTCAAGTAGTGTGTCGTTGCTCAGTCCCTGCAAGGGCTCCCATGATCTGCAGGCGCCTCCCCCAAAAAAGGCCTGGACGGAGGAAGGGAGGGGCACAGAGGCAGGAAGGGCGGGGGAAGGGCTGAGGTGGACTCTGGGGAGTCTGGGGACCCAGTCCAGGCGGCCCAGGCAAGAGAGCAGGCATGCCAGCTACTGACCTGCAACTTCTCAAAGACTTTCTTCTTGGGCTTGAGCTCTTCATCTGGCTGGCCCTTCTCATAGCCCTTCACGAACACTCGCTCACCGGGAGCAGAGCCTGCAGGAGGGTCCAGAGGCTCCACCTGGCGGGTCACCCCCTCTCTGAGAAGACACATGGGACGAGAGAGGAGTGAGGCTGTGGCCTGCCTGCAGCTGCCGTGGAAGCCCCTCTACGGAGGGGCCCTCAGGGCCGAGCTACTGGGATGGACTACTGGGATGCTACTGGGATGGGCTGACCTGGGCTACCCAGAAACGCTCTGTTGGGAGAGAGACCAGAATCTGGGCTTTCGGGGGAGGAAGTAGGACATAACAGACAGCAAGGCCCAATGGGCCAGTCGGAATCAGGTAGGACTCCTGGCTCCGACTCCTACTGGGAGAGAGACTTAGGCACGCGCCTACTGCTCTGAGCCTTCGATTTCCATCTTAATAAAACTGACTTTAGGTAAAGCCTAAAGCCCTATTCTCAGTTACGTGTCCAGGAACTCATTCCTTTATCTTTTGGACAGTGTCCTCAGGGCTTCCACCTGGCACGGGGAAGGGCGCTGGGTGGGCCGATTCCCTCCCTCTCTCTACCCCCGGTTCTCACTCACGTGGAGGCGCACAGAAGCATGCCTTGGGACTCGATGCCTCTCATCTTCTGGGGCTTCAGGTTGCACAGCACCACCACTAGCCGGTCCCGCAGCTCCTCCTCGGGCACGAACTGCACCAGGCCGCTCACCACAGTCCGCGGCTCGGCTTCCCCCACGTCAATCTTCTCCACATACAGGCTGTCTGCATCCGGGTGCTGCGAGAGAGGTCGGCCCAGATGGGGTCATAACGACTGGGTCATGGGCGGCGCCAGCGAGCCCTCAGACTGCCGCAGCGGGCATCCACTCCCCTGCACAGGCTCCTCAGGGGCCCCTGGAGCAAACTCTCTCCAGGTCCCAGATAGCAGACGGGAGAATGGGTTGGGAGGGTTCATTTTACTGTCTGCCAAGAGGCAGGCTTCAAGCAAAAGGAGGGGCGAGGAGTCTCCCCCAGAGGTTAAGTGGCCCGGACCTTCTGGGTGGCGACCATTACGGCCACACACTGCCCCAGCCTGGAGGATGGGTGGAGGACAGCGCTGGCCTCGCCATCTCAAAGAGTATCCGCAGCTACCTCAAAGTTGTTTCGGTAGCTGGTAGAGAAAAAAAGTCCACAACAATGGTCCCAGGTCACTGGTTGTATAACCTTTTGCCTCTGGGAAAAAGGAAGTCCCTCTCCCTTCCCCATTTTCAGGGGTGTGTGGGATGGGACAGCAGGACGAAGGGGCTGATCTGAGATAAGGCCTGCAGCTAAGTCCAGACAAGCTGGTACAGACCGGAGGAGTCTATGGGACCGGATTTAATGGATAAGCAAGCTCCCTCTGACTAACATCCTCCCCCCACCCGGAGTTCCTGGCTGTGTCTGCTTGCACAAGGTCCAGAGGCAGCAAAGGGAAAAGCCTGACACCTGCAATTAGGCACCTGCGTTCTGACTTGCAATGTGACCTCAGGGATGTAACTTCTCATCCCCGGCCAGGTTTCCTCCAGATGGAAACAACAGACAAACCCCATCTGCCTCTCTGGGATGTGGTGAAAAATGAGTACCTTGTCCACACTAATGACTTTCCCCACGCGGATATCCAGCCGGGACGGGATGACCTCCTCTGGTTCTGAATTCTTGGCAGGGCCTTTGGCAACTGGCTCTGGGAATGAAAAGAGCCCCAAAGGGTCAGAACTCTCCTTCGTCATGACAGGCCAACTGCTGACACCACCCACTGGGGACACTAGCAGGGTTTCATGTAGAACCCCAGAATCTACCCCTTTAGTTATATCTTTTTTCTTTTTGAAGTCATCTCTACACCTAATATGGGACTCAAACTCATGACCCCGAGCTCAAGAGACGTAGGCTCTACCAAATGAGCCAGCCAGGGACCCCCTAGTTATATCTTCCTTAAAAAAGGATCAGCGGGGCATATGGGTGGCTCAGTGGGTTAAGCCTCTGCCTTCGGCTCAGGTCATGATCTCAGAGTCCTGGGATGGAGCCCCGCATCTGC
The DNA here is from genome assembly GCA_003697995.1 of Taxidea taxus jeffersonii. Classification (NCBI taxonomy): domain Eukaryota; kingdom Metazoa; phylum Chordata; class Mammalia; order Carnivora; family Mustelidae; genus Taxidea; species Taxidea taxus. The sequence goes on from ML111335.1 coordinate 11,661, forward strand.
CTCTCTGCTCAGCAGGGAGCCTGCTTCCCCCTGCACCCCCACCTGCCTGCTGCTCTGCCTACTTGCGATCTCTCCGTCAAATAAATAAATAAAATCTTAAAAAAAAAAAACAAACAGGATCAGCAACCTTTGAGAAGTGACACACCAGATTTTCATCTATTCTTTCCCACAGGCATTAGCTGGCGGGGAGGAAACTGGGGCGGGGGGCAGTTGTAGCTTGGCTACCTTTAGGTGTTTCCATTTGTGCTCTCCACATACATTTTCTGAGTTGGGAAGGTCACACAAAACCATCCATATTGATATCTCAGTGTCACGGGTAAGTGGATAGCCAGCTAAGAGCCAGTCAGAAGCAAAGGGAAAGGAATTGGGCAAAGCTGAAGATGAGCTTCCCTAAGGAGCTGTGCAGGCTCTGAGCAGCTCTGTTCCCTCATGGTCTAACCCAACTGCTCTCTTAACTGAAGGATTGAGTGAAGGATCACAGTACATGTCTCACACCAGTAGACTGGTTCAACAGGATGTGATCACAGTGTCGCCCAAACCTAAATCCCGATGACTCAAGTTCCATTCCAGAGGTCAGTGGGCTAGGATATTCTTGCACTTCAGACCCCCTGGCTTCTCGGGCTCTCGATTTAAGACAGACCCTTTTCGGAAGCCCACCGACAGGTGCTCTGTCATGATGACGTCATGCAGCCCTTGGCCCCCAACCTCCCAAGCTGGCCTTACTCTGCTTGGAGGGCTCTGGGTAGGCAGCGCTGGTCAGTTTCTTCAGGGCAGGGGTGTTAAACTTTTCCCGGATAGGATCCAGTAACTTGTTCAGGGCGACCTCCACAGAATTCTTCAGGTCTCCAGGATGTACAACCTGTGGAAGTGCGAAAGGGCTGGTGAGGGGAGCCACCTGAGGGGGGCATGACACATGAGTCTACTAACGACAATGTGTGGTATAGGGTGCAGGCCGCTGACCCTCAGAGCAGCTCCGTGAAGCTGACAAAGCCAAGAGGAGGACATAGACTCAGAAAGATTCTCTTTCTTGTCTGAGATTTAGGTCTTTTGACTCTGAATTCCATCCTAACTTGAGGGATTGTGTCTTATTAAGATTTATTTATTTGAGGGCGCCTGGGTGGCTCAGTCGTTAAGCAGCTGCCTTTGGCTCAGGTCATGATCCCAGGGTTCTGGGATCGAGCCCTACATCAGGCTCCCTGCTCGGTGGGAAGCCTGTTTCTTCCTCTCCCACTCCCTCTGCTTGTGTTCCATCTCTCTCCCTGTCAAATAAATAAATAAATAAATAAATAAATCTTTAAAAAAAAAAAAAAAGATCTATTTATTTGAGGAGGAGCAAGATGGCGGAGGAGTAGGAGACTGAAATATCATCAGGTCCCAGAAGTTCAGCTAGATAGTTATCAAACCACTCTGAACAAACTCAACAGGAGATAGAGGAGAAGAGCAGCAATTCTAGGAACAGAAAATCGACATCTTTCTGGAAGGTAGGACGGGCGGAGAAGTGAATCTGAGGCAACATACAGGAAGACAGACGGCAGGGGGAGGGGCCAGCTCCTGGCAAGTGAAAGAACAGTGGAGCACAAAATTGGAACTTTTAGAAGTCTGCTCCACAGAGGGATGTCGCTCCAGAGGCTAAGCGAGGGGTGGAGCCCTCACAGGGACAGTGTGGTTTCAGGACCCACGGGGACACAAAAGACCAGGGGTGTCTGAGTGGTGGCAGAGCTCCTAGGTATCAGAGTGGGGAAGCCAGCTGCAGAGACTGCAGGAGTGAGCTCTCAGCTCGGGTCACCTTAAACCATGATTGAGGCACAGTCAGTCCACTGCTCTTCAAGCAGGGACCCCACAAGTGGCAGATCCAGAGGGACCTCTTCCTTCCTCCTCCAGGAGGAGTGGCGGGGGGAATGTGCAACAGGATCTGCTGGGTTTGGAGACTGCAAATGGGGCCATGCGCCAGAGACTGAAATGCTTGGTCACAGACCAGGTGAGCTCAGAGTGCGGCTGGAGACCAGAGAGACAGGAGGGATTGACTGCTTTTCTCTGAGGGTGCACTAAGAAGTGGGGCCCCCACCTCTCGGCTCCTATGGGCTAGAGACTGGGAGGCTGCCATCTTTACTCCTGTCCACCAAAGCTGTACGGAAAGTGTTCAGAGAGCCCAAAACTTCGAAGATTACTTAGCCTCGCCCCTGGCAAAGGTGGTGCAATTCCGCCTCGGGCAAAGACATTTGAGAATCACAGCAACAGGCCCCTCCCCCAGAAGATCAGCAAGAACATCCAGCCAAGACCAAGTTCACTGATCAATGAAAACTGTGGAACTCCAGAGCTAAGGGAAAGCAACACAGAGAATTCATGGCTTTTTCCCCCATGATGCTTTAGTCTTTCAAGGTTATATTTCTTAAGTTTTATTTTTTTCTTATTCTATTTTATTTATTTTTTTTAATATTTTATTTATTTGTTTGACAGACAGAGATCACAAGTAGGCAGAGAGGCAGGCAGAGAGAGAGGAGGAAGCAGGCTCCCCGCTCAGCAGAGAGCCCGATGTGGGGCTCGATCCCAGGACCCTGAGATCATGACCCGAGCTGAAGGCAGAGGCCTCAACCCATTGAGCCACCCAGGTGCCCCTTTCTTATTCTATTTAAAAAATTTTTTCCTCTTTCCTATTTTAACATTTCTTAACTATTTTATCCTCTCAATATCTTTTTAAAAATATTTTCTTTTTTCTTTTTTTTTTTTAAGATTTTATTTATTTGTTAAAGAGAGAGAGAGAGAGAGAGCGAGCACAGGCAGACAGAGTGGCAGGCAGAGGCAGAGGGAGAAGCAGGCTCCCTGCCGAGCAAGGAGCCTGATGTGGGACTCGATCCCAGGACGCTGGGATCATGACCTGAGCCAAAGACAGCCGCTTAACCAACTGAGCCACCCAGGCGTCCCTAAAAATATTTTATAATTTTCATTGTTATAGTCACATTTTTTTTGTTTTTTTTAAAGATTTCAGTCTTCTTCTTTTTTTTTTTTTTTTAAGATTTTATTTATTTGACAGACAGAGATCACAAGTAGGCAGAGAGGCAGGCAGAGAGAGAGGAGGAAGCAGGCTCTCCGCTGAGCAGAGAGTCCGATGTGGGACTCAATCCCAGGACCCTGGGATCATGACCTGAGCCGAAGGCAGAGGCTTTAACCCACTGAGCCACCCAGGTGCCCCTATAGTCACATTTTATCCCCTCATTGAATTTAACCTTGTATTTGTATACATACAGGTTTTTTTTT
>ML111335.1:15315-69618 GCA_003697995.1 Taxidea taxus jeffersonii
TTTTTTTTTCTTTAAAATTCTGGGATAAAATTTCTTCTAATAGATCAAAATGTACCCTAAATCTAGCACACAGCTTTGTTCTAGTCTCCAGCCTGATCACATTATTTCCTCTTTTTTCAACCAATTTATCTTATCAATTCTTTTTTTAGAATCTTTTAAAATTTTCATCTTTATAGTCATATTCCATCCCTTCATCATGTTTACCCTTATTTTTGTATATATGTATAAGTTTTTCTTTCTTTAAAACTTTGGGAGGTAGTTTCTTCTAACAGATTAAAATACACCGAAAATTAAGTGTGGGGCTCTGTTCTATTCACCAGTCTAATATATATATAAATTTTGTCCCCCCCCCTTCTTTTCCTCCCAGTTTCCTAGTGTATATTTTTTTGGTTAGTGTGTATTTTTCTGGGGCCATTGCTGCCCTTTTAGTATTTTGTTCTCTCATTCATCTATTCTTATCTGGATAAAATGACAAGGCAGAAAAACAGCACACAAAAAAGAACAAGAGGCAGTACCAATGGCTAGGAACCTATCAATACAGACATTGGTAATATGTCAGAACTAGCCTTCAGAATGATGATTATAAGGTGCTAGCTGGGCTCGAAAAAAGCATGGACGTTATTAGAGAATCACTTTCTGGAGAAATAAAATCCCTTTCAGGAGAAATAAAATAACTAAAATCTAACCAAGTTAAAATAAAAAAAGCTATTAATGAGGTGCAATAAAAAATGGAGGCTCTTACTGCTAGGATAAAGGAGACAGAAGGCAGAATTAGTGATAGAGAAGACCAAATGACGGAGAATGAAGAAGCTGAGCCAAAGAGAGACAAATAACTACTGGACCACAAGGCAAGAATTCGAGAGATAAGTGATACCATAAGATGAAACAGTATTAGAATTATTGGGATTCCAGAAGAAGAAGAGAGAGGGGGGCAGAAAGTGTATTGGAGCAAATTATAGTAGGAACAAGCATCAAAATCCAGGAAGCACAGGGTATCCCCCCTCAAAATCAATAAAAATAGGTCCATACCCTGTCATCTAATAGTAAAACTTACAAGTCTTAGTGACAAAGGGAAACTCCTGAAAGCAGCTCAGGACAAAAGGTCTGTAACATACAATGGTAGAAATATTAGATCAGCAGCAGACCTATCCACAGAGACCTGGCAGGCCAGAAAGGACTGGCATGATATACTCAGAGCACTGAATGAGAAAAATATGCAACCAAGAATACTATATCCAGCTAGGCTGTCACTGAAAATAGAAGGAGAGATAAAAAGCTTCCAGGACAAACAAAAACTAAAAGAATCTGCAAACACCAAACCAGCCCTACAGGAAATATTGAAAGGGGTCCTCTAAGCAAAGAGAGAGCCTAAAAGTAACACAGACCAGAAAGGAACAGAGACAATATACAGTAACAGTCACCTTACAGGCAATACAATGGCACTAAATTCACACCTTTCAATAGTTACCCTGAATGCAAATGGGCTAAATACCCAAACAAAAGACAGAGGGTATCAGAATGGATAAAAAACCAAGACCCATTGATACACTGTCTAAAAGGAACTCATTTTAGACCCAAAGACACCTCCAAATTTAAAGTGATGGGGTGGAAAACAATTTACCATGCTAATGGACATCAAAAGAAAGCTGGGGTGGTAATCCTTATATCAGATAAATTAGATTTTAAGCCAAAGACTATAATAAGAGATAAGGAAGAACATTATTTCATACTTGAAGGTACTGTCCAACAGGAAGATCTATCAATTTTAAATATCTATGCCCCTAACATGGGAGTAGGCAATTATATTAACCAGTTAATAACAAAATCAAAGAAACACATCAACAACAATACAATAATAGTAGGGGACTTTAACACTCCTCTTACTGAAATGGAAAGATCATCTAAGCAAAAGATCAACAGGAAATAAAGGCCTTAAATGACACACTGGGCCAGATGGACATCCCAGATATATTTAGAATATTCCATCCCAAAGCAACAGAATACATACTCTTCTCTAGTGCACATGGAACATTCTCCAGAATAGATCACATCCTGGGTCACAAATCAGGTCTCAATTGGTACCAAAAGACTGGGATCATTCCCTGCATATTTTCTAACCACAATACTCTGAAACTAGAACTCAGTCACAAGACCAAAGTTGGAAAGAACTCAAATACATGGAGGCTAAAGAGCATCCTACTAAAGAATGAATGGGTCAACCAGGAAATTAAAGAAGAATTTAAAAAACTCATGGAAACAAATGAAAATGAAAACACAACCGTTCAAAATCTCTGGGATTTTGAAAGGCGGTCCTGAAAGGAAAGTATATACCCATATAAACCTTTCTCAAGAAACAAGAAAGATCTCAAGTACACAACCTAACCCTAAAGGAGCTGGAGAAAGAACAGCAAATAAAGCCAACTTAGCAGAAGAGAAATAATAAAGATCAGAGCAGAAATCAATGATTTATTTATTTATTTATAAATAAATTTATATTAAATTTATTTAATAATTTATTATTATAATATAAATTTATATTAAATTTATAAATAAATCAAAGATTTATTTATTTATTTATTTGAGAGTGCACGTAGGGCTGGGGGTCAGAGGGAGAGGGAGAAAGAGAACTTGAAGCAGGCTACATGCCCTGCGTGGAGCCCAGTGTGGGGCTCCATCTCATGACCCGAGCCACAATAACTTGAGGGATTTTCGAGGCTGAACTTTTTTTTTTTTGAGGCTTCATGTTTTTATTAATCAAATTCTTCTAGTCCCTCCATTCATGTTTTGAGTGGTGGCATGAACCAGGGGCCATTTACAGGCAGAGAAACACCCACAGAGGCAATCCGAGGAGACAGCCTGGTAGGGAGCTAAGTGAGCGAGAAGAGAGAGCGAGGGCATTAGACAGACCGGGGCTAGAGTCCCAGCTAGCTTGTGACCCTGGACCAGGCACTTAACCCCTCTAAGTTTGGGATGCTTTACTTAAGAACTGAAGAAAATACCTATATCTCAGTCAGAATGAGGATTCAATCCCATTATGTGGGTGAATATGGTGAGTGATGCTAGTATGGGGCAGGGGCACAGCCATTTGATTCTTCTTCTTCTGTCCTGTGACTAGTATTTTTATATCCCAAATCTGGCCTGAGAGGCTCCGCTAGATATTCTGAGGGGTATCTCTTAGCTGTGGATACCTATAATACAACAGTGCCTCCATTTTTGCTTCTGATATTCTCTCATTTCTTTCGGAATGTTTAGTTTTTAACACTAGAAAAGCTTTGGACCTGCTCTCTTCAGTACTGCAGCCGCTAGCCATGTGGGGCTATCCGAGTGTAGAGTATGATTCAGTTCCTCAGTTGTTCGGGGCTCAGAGAAAGGCTGACCACACATGACCAGTGGCAGCCGCTTGAGAGAGCACACCCCGAACGTGTCTGCCTTCACAGGAAGTTCTACTGGCTAGTGCTGCTCTAGGCTTTTCTTCAGACCCACTTCTTCTATCCTTCTCGTTATTTCCACAGATGACTGTTCGCGGGGCTGAAGAGTGATGTGTGGGTTTGGTGGCCACCTCAGACTGCAGGTAGAGGGCTTCAGAGCAATGGCTGTGAAACATCCAAAAAAATGGGCCTTAAGGGCCGCAGAGCTCCGAGGTCATGGAGACTTTTCCTCTATTTGATGTTCAAAACCTCACATCGTGTTGCCTGCAGGGGGCTTCTGGCCTCTGCCTGAACACCTCAGTGATGGGGACACAAGGTCAAGTGAGGCAGCCTGGCCCACTGCCATCCAACAAAGGCTGCTGCACGGTTCTCCCTGATGTTGAACCTGAACGTGCCCCACCCATAGGCCTGGCTTAGCCCTCGGGGGCCACAGGAAGAAATCCAACCCCTCCCCCTCGAGAGAGTCTGCCACGAATCTGAGGAGGACCGAACGCAGGCCTGATTCCCAGCCAAACATCCCCAGTTCTTTCAACTGTGCCTCTGTGACAAGGGTTTTGGTCTGTTCCCTAACACAGCCCCCTTCGTCTCCCCAATGCAGCCCAGACTAATAAACCTCATAAATGGAAGTCCAGGCCTGGATGCACAGCCCCAAATGTACTCACACCAGTGGACTGAACGGACTCCCTGGTTCCAGACTCCACATTTTCCGTATCTTACAGCAAGACCAGGTTCACATTTCTGACAGCCCAATCACACTGCTGATTCAACCCAAAGTCAGAGCCAATCAAAAGCCCTCACTTCCTTCCCCATATGCACCACTATCACATCTTCCCTTTAGGACCTGGCGCTGCCTGGCTCGCCCACAACGCTCCTCCAGTTTGTCAGACCAAACCACTTGCGATTCTGAACCATGCTATTTCATCTTCCTGTGTCCATGCACAATTTGTTCCCTCTGTTTGGATGTTGTCTCCGCTGCAAAGCTTTGCCCCATAGCCAGGTAATCACTTCCTCCGTCTTCTCTCTGGCCCATGTATACACCATCATCGCACAGCCACATGGCAATGATGTTTATTTACCCGTCCGCCTTTCCTTCTGGACCACGAGCTTCGTGAGGATTTAATCCTCTGTAATGCCAGCCCTTACCGTGGTGCCGAACTCATGGGCACCCAGTAATTCTTTTCTTAAGCTGTTTCTTCAGATCAGCAGGGTCCTCTATGCTGTCCTTTCCTAGGTGTTTCTTTTCTGAACTCTGACTTTGCACCTGTCCCTGAAATGCTTCATCTTGCTGGGTTTGGTCCCTCATTCCAGGTTAAATCCTTTACAGAGTGATTAGGACACCAATATTTTAGCTTTGTGCCATTTGCTCGCCTAACCTGTGAACCACCCAAATCCTCATTAAGCCATTGCCCATGATACACAGCCCTGGAGAGCATCAAGCAGAGACTTGGGGCAGGTGCTAGAAAGCTGGCTAGGCCAAGGAGAGGTCTGGCAGAAGGAACTCAGGGGGGATTGCTCCTCCTCTGGGATTACCTCATCAGCGAAGTCCTTTTCCAGGTCCAAGTAAGAAGTATAGGTTTTGTTTCCACCCCACTTCTCATCTCGAAGGATCACAAACTCTGTAAGACAAAGGATCCATGCCAACAAACTCATCGATAATGGCAAAGTCAGTAGTCCTAGCTCAAATGGTATGGATACTTGTAGTTTCTGTTATACATTTTCAATTTTTATTCTGTTATACATTTTCAACTTTATTATATGGCATCTTACTGTTCTTAAATCAGATGAGCCAGCAACCCAGCTGGCACCCATGCTCAAGGGGAGGATTTTGCCTTACATTTCTTTTGTCTTGCTCTAATTCAGCATGCCTGTGCCCACCCTCATTTCTACAACCCCCGCCCACCTTGACACCCTGCTTAGAACCCAACCTGTTGACAATTTCATGGGCAATGAAATGACAACCCAAATCCAAGTGTACCCTGGTATATGAGAAGTCAGAGCACAGAATCAGGGAAGCCCCAAGGAAGACTTCTAACCAGCCCCAAGGATGATCACAGTACTAGCTCTGCTCCCTTAGCCTGGCCTCTGAGAAGCAATCAGCGAGTGTCTTACCGGACTTGAGGGGAAAGAGGACATGCTTGATGAAGGACAGAACCCCATTGTTCTCCACATTCCCTGGCTCACAGAAGGCCTTCTTTAGTTTTTTCTTCACATCCTCCTTCCGGTCAAGGAGATCAATCTTGGACTCCTAGAAGCCACGGAGGAGAAGGGACCTCTTATGGTGGGGAATGAGATATGCTCAACTAATCTGTGCATTTTTTTTAAACAGAGGTTTAAACATTAACAACTTTAATAAAAGCAGTATTAATCAGAGCCAAGAACCACTCACAATATTGCCACCTGACAAAAACCACAATTTCAATTTTCCTGTGTTCTTCCCAGGCCTGTAACACACAGAATCGTTACAAACTTGTAGTTGGAGAATAAATGTCTACCCTTTGCTTTTTTGCTTGAGACTATATTGTAAATATTTCTGAGGGGCTACCTAGTCTTTGTGTCTAATTTTTTTTTTTAAGATTTTATTTATTTATTTGACAGACAGAGATTACAAGTAGGCAGAGAGGCAGGCAGAGAGAGAGAAAGAGAAGCAGGTTCCCCATTGAGCAGAGAGTCCGATGTGGGGCTCGATCCCAGGACACTGGGATCATGACCTGAGCCGAAGGCAGAGGCTTTAACCCACTGAGCCACCCAGGTGCCCCTAATTTTTTTTTAAATTTTTTAAATTAAGCTTTTTTATTTAAACATATAATGTAACCCCACCACCCTCTCCCAACCCCTCTCCCCCCCACCCCCCTCAGTTTGTTTTATGACATTAAGAATCTCTTTTGGTTTGTCTCCCTCCCGATCCCATCTTGTTTCATTTTTTCTTTTCCTACCACCTTAACCTCCACCCCCGTTGCATCTCCACTTCCTCATATCAGGGAGATCATATGATAGTTGTCTTTCTCCAATTGACTTATTTCGCTAAGCATAATACGCTCTAGTTCCATCCATGTTGTTGCAAATGGTAAGATTTCATTTCTTTTGATGGCTGCATAGTATTCCATTGTATATATATACCACCTCTTCTTTATCCATTCATCTGTTGATGGACATCTAGGTTCTTTCCATAACTTGGCTATTGTGGACATTGCTGCTATAAACATTCGGGTACACGTGCCCCTTCGGATCACTACGTTTGTATCTTTAGGGTAAATACCCAGAAAAACAAATATTTTATATAGTCCTTGAAAAAATAACAACAGGTTCCCTGTGTGTATTTACTGATCTCTGATCAAAGATTGAAAAGTCAGATTTAAAGAACTAGAGGAACACCCAAATGTGACTTCAATCAGAATCACCTGGTGGAATTTGAAAGAAAATACAGATGTTCCCCAGAATCACTTTATCACAGAATCTCTAAGAACAGCCTAAACAACGTTTTGTTGTTGTTGTTTTTAAATTCCCTAAGTGGTTCTGAAGCTCAGCTGTGTCTGGGAACCCAGAACTCAACCTTTCTCATCTTTGGGTTTCCACTACGTCCTCCATTCTGTATCCTCAGTGATCAAAACAAAAGTGTATTCTTCCAAAGCAGGACTTCTAACTGTTAGAAGATATTGTATTTATCACAGTAGTTACATCAGACATCAGCCCGAGAATCAAGATGCTCTATGGTGAAATGGCACCCTAGCCTCACTAACCTCATGAATAAGGCTGATGTTGATGACAGTTCTATGAATGAAGAAACACTTTTGCTTGTGCGTTTTACCAGCTGCAGGAGTGTTAAGGTTAAGTGTTAAGGTTATGACTGGATCTCATCAGGACTGCTTCTGGGTCCTTTAATATTCAAGAAACACTGAAATTAAATGGATGGCTTCAGATTCCCTGGAACTCAAAACTACAAGAATTCTAGTTAGCGAGGGGAAATCTTCTTTTGAGTCCTCAATCCTTTCATCTCTTGCTGAAGATTTCTAAACTCAAGTCAGAGTTGGCAAACGTACCTCTTCTGAGGAGCTCATTTTACTGCCGGTTAATCCTGGAACCATGGGATTCATCAGATGGACCCGTTTTGAGTAGCCGAGTGCAGGGAGGTACTGGGGGGTTAGAAAGAAACACACAAAGCAGGTGTTAGTGTAAATTCCTCCTCAGTGCCCCAGTCTCATCTAACTTGGCCAGCAACGTGATAGTTTGATATAGCTCTTCCAATCTCTTTTTTTTTTCTTTTACTGAACATACAATTTTTCTTTCTTCCTCTCTTTTTTAAAAGTTTTACAAGGGGCACCTGGGTTCAGTGGGTTAAGTCTCTGCCTTTGGCTCAGGTCATGATCTCAGGGTCCTGGGATCGAGCCCCGCATTGGGCTCTCTGCTCAGCAGGGAGCCTGCTCCCCCTCCCCCGCCTACTTGTGATCTCTGTCAAATAAATAAATAAATAATCTTTAAAAATTTTTTTAAAATTCAGGTTTTTACTTAAACTTAGTTAACATACACCGTAATACTAGTTTTGGGTGTAGAATTTAGTGATTCTACACTTCCATTTGTCTCCTGGTACTCATCACAACAAGCACACACCTTAAGCTCCATCCTCTATTTCTCCCGTTCCCCACCCACCTCCCCTGTAGTAACCATCAGTTTGTTCTCTTAGTTAAAGAGTCTGCTTCTTGCTTTGCCTCTCTCTCTCTTTTCCCCTCATTTGTTTTGTTTCAAAGATTCCACATGAGTGAAATCATATGGTATTTGTCTTACCCCGACCAACTGACTTCTCTTTTTTAAAGATTTTATTTATTTATTTGACAGAGAGAGAGAACACAGCAGGGAGAGCAGCAAGCAGAGGGAGAGGCAGGCTCCACCCTAAGTGGGGAGCATGATGCAGGACACGATCCCAAGACCCTGGGATCATGACCTGAGCCCAAGGCAGATGCTTAACCGACTGAACCACCCAGGCGCCCCAGACCGACATATTTCACTTAGCATAGTACACTCTAGTTCCATCCATGTCATTGCAGATGATGACATTTCACTTTTTGGGAGGCTGGGCTGAGTAATACTCCATTGTGTTGAATACACACACAACCTTTTGATGGTGTACATAACATAAACAAGTTTTCTTTTTCTCAAAAAAAAAAGAAAAAGGAGTCTTTTTTTCTCAACTCCTTTTCTATTAGTATTACACTGTGATTTTTACATTACATTGGATTTGCCCTGTCACCATAAACAACTTTAAAAGCTGGAAATACATAAAATAACCATTCGTAGGCATTCAACAGCAATAGTGGTAGGGCTACAAAGCCTGACAGGAGGGAAAGTAAAGGTGACCCCACACTCACCCTGGCTTTCTCCTTGAGGGCATTTTTTCCAAACTAGGTGCTGAGAAAAAGAGAAGAGCTGTCCGATGAAGCAGAGGAGAGAGAGATTGGGGTTCAGTACTGCCAGAATGCTGGGATTTGGGAAGGGTTTTAGAGTAAAGCAAGCTCCCCAACCCAAATCTAAGTCAAAATTCCCCACTGATTTATAAGCCGACTCATAGGTGTGTGTGCATACAGAGAGACACCGGGAAGCCCAGCAGGGAACAGGGGCTGGGAGGCTGGAGACCTGCAGAGAGATTTTAGACACTGGACAGTGCTGGGGAGACAGTATGAAGTTTAGGTCCACTCAGAATAAAGAGGTCTTTGTCAACACTCTGAGATTTGAGTTTGAGACCCCAGAAAGGTCACATCCCAGGAATAAAGACCACATCGTAGGAGGAAGGGCAAAACTGAAACAGACCTGTCCTGACTGAGCCTAGAACCAGCGCTGACAGGATCAAGGTGATAAGGCAGTAATTTAACAGCCTACAGAAAGCACAGCACCCTATAAACATGATCCAGAGTTTCTATAACACACCTATGATGTCTCTGATATAATAAAAAAGTATTAGAAATGGGAAAGAAAAAGTCTGATAGTTAAGAGAAAACAGTCAATAAAAGCAGACCCAGGAATAATCCAGATATTGGGATAAACAGATCAGGATCTCAAAATGAGTATGATTGGTATGTTAAAGGAAACAGAGAGAAAGATGGACAAAATGGATAAAAGATAGGATTTCAAAAGAGAACTGTAATCTATAAAAAAGAACCAACTAGAAGTTCTAAAATGGCATGATATGATATTGGATGAATTTAACAGAAGACAGGTTTGATGAACTTGAAGAAAAGTCAGCAGAGAATAACCAAACTAAGCACAGAAGGGACAAAAAAAAAAAAAAAAAAAAGGAAACAACAGAACAGAATATAAGAGATGTGTGGGACATGGTCAAGAATTTGACCATACGTGTAATTAGGGTCCTAGCGCAGGAGAGAGAGAATAGGACAGAAGCAATATTTAAGGAAATAATAGGGGACAATTTCCCCAAATTGAAGAAAACAGACTCAGGAAGCTCAGCAAAATCCAAGTAGAATAAATACCAAGAAAACTATACCCAGGAACATCATAGTCAAATTGCTGAAAATCAGAGACAGAGAAAATTCTAAAAGCAGCCAGAGAAAAGCTGTATTATTTATAAAGGAGAAACAATAATACTTACAGGTGACTTCTCAATGGAAACTGAGGAAACCAGAGGCAATGAGATGACTCTTTAAAGAGTTAAAAGAAAAATAATTGCCATCCTAGAATTTGATATCCAGTGAAAACAAAAGAAAGATGTTTTCATTCAAAAGAAAGCTGAAAGAACTCATTACTAACGACGTACTCATTATTAACGACGTGCACTACCAATGCCAAATTGGGTGAGGGGAGGCTCTTCAGGTCGAAGGAAAATGATCCCAGATGGAAGCCCAGAGGCACAAAAGCCCTGGAAGGTGTCAAGAGTACCAGGAAGAGTGAGTAGGGCTAAGTATTTCTGAAAATTGAGTGCTTAAGGGGCGTCTGGGTGGCTCAGTGGGTTAAGCCTCCGCCTTTGGCTTGGGTCATGATCTCAGGGTCCTGGGATTGAGCCCCGAATCGGGCTCTCTCCTGGGCAGGGAGCCTGCTTCCCCCTCCCTCTCTGCCTGCCTCTCCGCCTGCTTGTGATCTCTGTCAAATAAATAAATGAACTCTTTAAAAAAAATTGAGTGCTTAACAAAGGAATTATAATAAAGTCTTTGGGATTTAAAATACATGTAGAAGTGAATTGTATGACAATAGCACAAAGGGCAGAATGAGTTAAATGGATAAAATTGTAGGTTTTTACATCATTGAGAAGTGGTAAAAATATCGAATTTAACGTGTTATATGTTACAAAGACACATGTTGTAATCTCTAGGGCATAGGTAGGCAAAACTTTTCTGTAAAGGACCATATGATACATATTTTAGACTTAAAGACTTTGCCCACATAGAGTCTCTACTGCATACTCTTCATGTTTTGTAGAGCTCTTAAAAAATATAAAAATCAGGGTGCCTGGGTGGCTCAGATGGTTGAGCAGCTGACTTTTGGTTTTTGCTCAGGTCATGATCTCAGGGTTGTGGGATCAAGCTCTATGTTGGGCTACACACTCCGCACCAAGCCAAGTCTGATTGTCCTGCTCACTCCCCCTCTGCCACTCCCCCACACTAGTGTGATTGCTCTCTATAATAAAGAAATAGACTTTTTTTTTAAAGATTTCATCTATTTACTTATTTGTCAGAGAAAGAGAGGGAGAGTGCACAAGCAGGGGAGAAGCAGGTTCCCCAGCGAGCAAGGGGCCTGACATCCCAGGACCCTGGGATCATGACACACAGGTATCCCAAGAAATAAAATCTTTATTTAAAAAAGGGGGGGGGCACCTGGGTGGCTCAGTGGGTTAAGAATCTGCCTTCAGCTCAGGTCATGATCCACAGTCCTGGGACTGAGTCCTGCATAGGGCACCCTGCTCCACGGGAGCCTGCTTCTTCCTCTATGTCTGCCTCTCTCTCTCTATCTCATGAATAAATAAATAAAATCTTTATTTAAAAAAAATTATAGCATTCATAGAGCTTGTGAGTCACACAAAAAACAAGCCATGGGTCACATCTCTGCTAAAATAATAAAAGTAGATTCAACTAAAAAGTTAACAGAGGAGATAAAATAGAATAATATGAAATACATAATCAAAAAATTTACATTGTAAGCATTCCTCGTTCATTAAATATACCTGAAAACCATAAGCCAGTCAAAGAAAGATAAACACCGTATGATTTCATTCATATGTGGAATTCAAGAAACAAAACAAACCAGCAAAGGGGAAAAAAAAAGGGAAAGAGAGACAAAGCAAGAAACAGGACTCAACTACAGAGAACAAACTGATGGTCACCAGAGGGAAGGGGGGTGGGGGGAGGGGAAATGGGAATAGGGATTAAGGAGTACACTTGCTGTGATGAGCACTGAGTAACAGAACTGGTAAACGAGTAGATTGCACACCTGAAACTAATATAACACTGTATGTTACTATACCGGAAATAAGATTAAAAAATAATAAAAAATACATCCAAAAACCATTTAAAAAATACTATATAATCTTCCATTGTGAGGAGTTATCATAACATATATCATAACAATCCCTTACCTTTGGATATGAGTTTATTTCTAGATTTTTTTTTAAGATTTTATTTATTTGACAGACAGAGATCACAAGTAGGCAGAGAGGCAGGCAGAGAGAGGGGGAAGCAGGCTCCCTACTGAGCAGAGAGCCCAACGTGAGGCTCGATCCCAGGACCCTGAGATTATGACTCGAGCTTAACCCACTGAGCCACCCAGGTGCCTCTATTTCTAAATTTTTTTCTAGAGATTTTATTTTTAAGTAATCTCTACACCCAATGTGGGGCTTGAACTCACAACCCTGAGATCAAGAGTCGCATGCTCTACCGACTGAACCAGCGAGGTGTCCCTAAGTCTAGATTTTACCTTTAAATTGATAATGTGATAAATACTTTCATATATAACTGAAGTTGCAGTTTTAAAATTATTTCCTTAGCACCAAGTTGTGTCATTATTAGGGCAAACTACCCTCTTGGAAATTTATATTCCCACTAACAGTGTTTTCTCCACACCCTTGCCAAGATGAGGTTTTGAGAAGCTTTAAAAAATAACAACCATTTCTCAATAGCCCTTTCCAACTTACTCAAGTTCTTTCCTCCAAAAAGAACTACTAAGGGTTTGCTCTGGTTTCTTCCTTTAAACCCTGTGAAGGCTCATCTCAGAGATGACTGGTTTATGTAAGATCCAGAGCAATATGAACTGAATGCTCTGGGAAAGGCCAGTAGTTGACTGACGGTCCCTTTCCCTAGAAACCGTGTTATTAGGAAAGAAGCAAATCCAACAGGGCTGTGGGCAGCTTTCAGGTGGCAGCAAGAGCACGGGCTTTTGGGTCAGACAAGTCTGAGTGCCAATTTCTGCTCAGTCACTAACTGTGTGATAATGGGCAACTTTCTCTATACTCCGTTTTCTTGTCTGCAAAATAGGGAGAACAACACCCCCACACAATACAGTTAGGAGCGGTGGGACTGGCATATTCAGTAAACTTCAATTGCATACCTGAGGCACAAAAGAAAAAAAGACAGGGAAGAGAACACCGACCTTCTCTGCAAAGGTGAAAATCTTTCTCTGATCAACACCTCCAAACTGGGCATCTACTTTTAAATACTCTTCATCCAAGGCCTGTGGAGGAAAAAACAACACGTGAGCATAAACTCCTACTGTATTTCTTCTATATGGATCTGAGAAATCAGAAACTTTTGAAAATCACCAGGCTTTTTTCAGAAAGTAGAGCCGGGATGCAAATAAAGCAGGATCTAGCCTCCCTCTTGTCCTTAAGAGCAGCATGGACATTCACCTAGTGCCTGTGGTGAACGGCACTTCATGGGGATGTCACTGGGGAGAAAAGAAGAGCCTCCGCCTTCGGGGAGCGCACAGTCCAGTGGGGAAGGGAGTGAAGAAGCAGAAGACACACCATAGTCGGGTCAAAGGTACCCACTGAATAAGACAGCCTGTGACAAATGTCAAATAATGGCATAAGAGGGGCGCCTGGGTGGCTCAGTCAGTTAAGCATCTGCCTTCGACTCAGGTCATGATTCCAGGGTCCTGGGTTCGAGCCCCGCCTTGGGATCTCTGCTCAGTGGGGAGTCAAATAAATAAATAAAATCTTTTTTTTTTTTTTTTTTTAAAGATTCTATCCACCTATTTGACAGACAGAGATCACAAGTAGGCAGAGAGGCAGAGAGAGAGGAGGAAGCAGGCTGTCCGCAGAGCAGAGAGCCCTATGTGGGGCTCGATCCCAGGACCCTGGGATCATGACCCGAGACGAAGGCAGTGGCTTTAACCCGCTGAGCCACCCAGGTGCCCCAAATAAATAAAATCTTAAAGAAAAAAAAAAAAGGGCATAAGAAGAAAGTGCTATGAGAGCTCCGAAGCAAAAGGCAAGACTAAACTGATTTTGTCACTTGCTACTTGTCAGGCCTAGTGCCAGCCCTCAGGAAGCAGAGTTGAACCAGACCCAGACTTGGCTACAAGAAGCCAACTACCCAGCTGAAAAGAGAGACATGTAAACAGAGAATTTCAGTGCAGTGTGCGAAGGCTACCTGAGATGTTCATTTAAGCGACAGTGCTAACACAAAGAAATGCTTATCTCTAGCTGGTCAGGCAGGTGGCAGTGAAGGCTTCCTGGAATCAGACTGTGGCTGACCTTGGTTCTGAAGAACATAGAGATGTTTTTCACCATGCAGAGGAAACAGATGTCAGAAGGCAGAGAGGTGTGAAATGCTTAGGGAAATTATGAGTGATTCAGTATGCAAAAGCACAAACTTCAACGGATGTAGGAAGTGGTTAGTGATGGCATCAGAGATGGAAGGATCCTGACCATCATGCTAGGGTGCCTAGCATCACCCTGGCCCACACTGTAGAAACATCCCACCAGTAAGAAGGCAGGGCACAGAGTGGAGCCTTCTGGACTGGAGACAAAGAAAACAGCGAGGAGGCTGCCATGTTAGTCCAGGTAAGAAACAATGCTGAACCAGGTCAGTGGGGATGTAGAACACATTTAAGAGAATTTCAAAGTAGAACTGGTAAGATTTCACTGTCTAATTGAATGGAAGGAAGTGGAAGGAGAGGAAAAGACAGGTGAGCAAGCAAGAATAATCTAGAACAGCACTGTCCCTAGAATATTTGGGAATGATGAATATGTTCTATTCTGTGCCACCCAACAGGTTAGCTACATGTGGCCTGTGAGCACTTGAAATATAGCCAATGTGACTGAAACCTATAAACTTTAATTTTAATTATTTTTAATAGCCACATGCGACCATGACTAGAAGAGAGGCTACCATAGGGGACAGTGTAGATCTAGAATGTCTCTCCAGGCTTAACTGGTAGAAGGCTCTTTTGGAGGTGATGAGGGAAGACTTGATATTTTTTTTTTTTTTAAAAGATTTTATTTATTTATTTGACAGACAGAGATCACAAGTAGGCAAGAGAGGCAGGCAGGGAGAGAGAGGAGGAAGCAGGCTCCCCGCTGAGCAGAGAGCCCGATGCGGGGCTCGATCCCAGGACTCTGGGATCATGACCTGAGCCGAAGGCAGAGGCTTAACCCACTGAGCCACCCAGGTGCCCCGTAGCCTTGATATTTTTATACCAAACATTTTTTGAAAGATTTTAATTACTTATTTGAGAGCAAGAGTGCACACAAATGGGAGGAGGAGCAAAGGGAGAGGGACAGCAGACTGCCTGCTGAGTGTGGAGTCTGACATGGAGCTCAATTCCATGACCCTGAGATCATGACTCGAGCCAAAATCAAGAGTCACTCAACCAATTGAGTCACCCAGGCGTCCCTCTTATATCAAACATTATAGAAATATACAAAGATGGGTGTATTTTTCTTATTTTTTTTTAAAGATTTTATTTCTTTATTTTGACAGACATAGATCACAAGTAGGCAAAGAGGCAGGCAGAGAGAGAGGAGGAAGCAGGCTCTCCAAGGAGCAGAGAGCCTGATGCGGGGCTCGATCCCAGAACCCTGGGATCATGACCTGAGCCGAAGGCAGAGGCCCTAACCCATTGAGCCACCCAGGCACCCCCAAAGATGGGTGTATTAACAGTATTAACAACTCAGTTTGAATTTTTCTTTCTCCTTGCTCACACAAATACACACACACAAGAAATATGATACGCTTTGTTAAATGGAAAATACGATCTTGCCTAAAATTTATTTTGTTTCATTTTTTAAAGATTTATTTATTTTATGGGGTGCCTGGGTGGCTCAGTCAGTTAAGTGTCTGCCTTCGGCTCAAGTCATGATCCTAGGGTCCTGGAATTAAGCCCTGTGTCGGGCTCCCTGCTCCAGGGCAGCTTGCTTTTCCCTCTCCCTCTGCCTGAGGCTCCCCCTGCTTGTGCTCTCTCACTCTCTGTCAAATAAAATCAATCTTAAAAAATAAATAAAATAAAACAAAGATTTATTTTAGGAGATAGCACATGCACATGTCTGCATGGTGGGGGGAGGGGCAGAGTCTCAGAGAAGCGGGGGGAGAGAGAGAGAGAGAAACTCTCAAGCACACTCCCCACTGAGTGTGGAGCCTGATGAAGGGCTTTATCTCACAACCCTGAGACCAAGACCTGAATGGAAATCAAGAGTTAGCTGCTTTGGGCGCTTGGTTGGCTCAGTTGGTTGGGCGACTACCTTTGGCTCAGGTCATGATCCTGGAGTCCCGGGACTGAGCCCCACATCGGGCTCCCTGCTTGGTGGGGAGTCTGCTTCTCCCTGTGACCTTCCCGCATCTCATGCTCCCTCTCTCTCATTCTCTCTCAAATAAATAAAAAAAATCTTAAAAAAAAAAAAAAAAGAGTTAGCGGCTTAACCATCTGAGCCACCCAGGTGCCCCGCCTAAAATTTATTTTTGCACATTACTCTGAAATTTTCTTCACTTAAGAGATCCACGATCAACATAAAGAAGGTATATGACACTGCAAATCATTCTCTGGGAGGACCGGCTTCCGTGTATATAGTATATTCTGCAGACATGAAAAACAAACCCCATTTACTACACATGTGTAAAAAGTCATCAGGCCATTTTCAGCAGAGTCACATGCAGTGCAGTGCCTTTGCACAGAAGACTTAGGGTGTGGTCTGTCAGTATGATCTGAAAATAACTGGTGGGAACTCCCATGTATCCTTGTGTAAGCAGATTTGTTAACTGAAATGCACTTTATAAGAAAATATATAAAATCTGGGGGCACCTGGCTGGCTCAGTCAGTGGAGGGTGCAGCTCTTAATCTCAGGGTTGTGAGTTCAAACCCCACAGTGGGCACAGAGCTCCCTTAAAAAAAGAAAGAAAAAGAAAATGCAAAATCTGCAAATAAACTGATTTATAAATTTAAAAAAAAAATGTGTGAGAAGAGCAGTGTTTTCAAGGGCAAACAGCTAGGGGAGGACCTACAGCTGAAGAAGTCCAAGGCTTACAAGGAAGGGGAGGGGAGGGAGACAGGAAGGAAGGCCTGCAGCACAGCAAGGGAATGAAGGACCTGGGCTTTACCAGGGCTCAGTGACCAGGAGTTAGAAAGGGGGCAGAAAAGGTCCCTGGGCAACTCCATCCCTCCCGAGTACCTGTAATCCGGGGTACAGCAGACCACTCAGCAAAGGGTGCTCCACCTGCTTTACCACCTCAGCCCCAGCTTTCTTGGCATCGTGCTGTGTGACCACGGATGAGAGCCTGTACACATCTAGCGTGTACTCTCTGAAGAGGAAAGAAAGTGGGGACACCTGTAAGACTGGGCCAAGGCCTCACTTTGATACTGAAGCACATTAATTCACTCTCCCAATCTTTAGACATTCCAAGAGAACTCTGCTGCCTGGAAGCTTCTAAAATTGGACTGCTTCTTACTCTTAAGTACTGCTTTCTTACAAAATACCACTTTATTTTTTTTTTTTTAGATTTTATTTATTACACACACACACACACACACACACACACACACACACACACACAGCAATAGAGGGAACACAAGCAGGGGGAGTGGGAGAGGGGGAAGGAGGCTTCCCGCCGAGCAGGGAGCCTGATGTGGGGCTCGATCCTGGGACCCAGAACCCTGGGATCATGACTTCAGCCGGAGGCAGACACTTAACAACTAAGCTACCCAGGTAGCCCTATTTTTTTTTTTTTTTAGAGTTTATTTATTGATTTGAGAAAGAGAGAGAGAGAGCCCATAGCATGGATGAGAGGGGGAAAGGGAGAAGCAGGTTCCCTGTTGAGCAGAGAGACGAACTTGGGGCTCGATCCTAGGACCCCAGGATCATAACATGAGCCCAAGGTAGATGCTCAACCGACTGAGCCACCCAGTGGCTTTCCTTTTTATTTTTTTTAAAGATTTTATTTATTTATTTGTCAGATAGAGAGAGAGCGCAGGAGTGAGCACAGGCAGACAGAATGGCAGGCAGAGGCAGAGGGAGAAGCAGGTTCCCCGCCAAGCAAGGAGCCCGATGTGGGACTCGATCCCAGGACGCTGGGATCATGACCTGAGCCGAAGGCAGCTGCTTAACCAACTGAGCCACCCAGGCGTCCCGGCTTTCCTTTTTATAGATAGCTTCAATTAATCTTCTTCCCTTAGCTCTTGAAATACTGCTTGTTTGCCATTCCCCTCCATTATCTTCTTATAGAATGCCTATAAAATAAGCAGAATTCACTTATCTAGCTTCCATGTCTGTTTTTTTTTTAACGGAAATACATGTAAGAAATAATAAACTACATGAGGAATAGTGTACCCATCACTCAGTTTAAGAAAAAGGATTTAATTCCTTCTGAAGCTCGTGTGCTCTACCCCTGCCACAATCCTATACCTCTTCCTCTTCCTCCAGAGTAACTACTATCCTGAACTTTTGGGTTTCTTTCCAGTTTTATATACTTGTATCTATAAACAGTGTGTTATAAATAAATATTCTTGTGTGTGTCTCCTGGTAGACAAATGCAAGTTCCTTTATATGCCTGGAATTGAGCTTTGGTTGGATAATGCTGAACTCTTTTCCAAATGGACTTTTATCAATTTTAATGCCAAATATTGTCATTATTTTAATTTCTGCTAATTTGGTAAGCACGAGAGGCTTCTTACTGAAGTTTTAATCTAAATCTCTTTGAATAACCAAGGAGGCTAATTTCCATATATTTATTGGTCATTTGATTTCTTCTGTGGAGAAGAAATCATTTGTCTTTTTCTACTGGACTGACTCATTTTTTTCACAGCTGACTTTGTAGTTTTTGACAAAGAATCTAGGATATTAAGCCTTGCCAGTTATATGTGTTTTAAATATGTTCTCCCAGCTGGTGGCTTGTCTTTTTACTTTATTTTACTTTTGATGTATTGAAGGTCTTAATTTGAATTTGAATTCGTCAGTCTTTTTCTGTGATTTGTGCTTTTGGTGTATTTTGTTGAATTTGCCTTGCCCTGAGATTATAAGATAGTTTTATATATGTACGGTCTTTTAAATCTTTTATAGGTTAGCCTTCACAGTTAAATCTTTAATCCACTTGGAATGGAGGGATCATTTTCTTCCCACATATATAACTAATTATCTTTGCACCATTTTTTAAAAAATATTTTATTTATTTTTCTGACAGAGAGAGATAGCGAGAGAGGGAACACAAGCAGGGGCGGGGAGAGAGGGAGAACAGGCTTCCTGCAGAGCAGGGAGCCCGACTTGGGGCTGGGTCCCAGGCCCCCGGGATCACGATCTGAGCCGAAGGCAGTTGCTTAACTAACTGAACCACCCAGGTGCCCCTGCCCCATTTTTTCTTAAAAAGTTTATCCTTTTTCCTCTGCTGATCTGCAATGCTGGCTCTTAAGTTTCCATATTTATGAGGATCTATTTCTGAATTTTCTACTCTGTGTCAGCAGTTCATTCTCTATGCCCATGCTATATAAATGACAAAGGATTTACTCTCCAGAACACATAAGGAACTCCAGAAAAAAATTAAAAAATAAAAAAACAGCAGAAAGAAAAATGGGCTACTTGCATAGATACTTCACAGATAAGGACACATAAATGATCAATAGAAACATTAAAATAACTTTTTTAAGATAAAGATTTTCAGGTATCTTACTCTTGCACTTGAATGGTAGTTCAGGTGGGTATAGGCTTTTAGGTTGCAAGTTGTTTTCCTTCAGAATTTTATTTTTTCTTTTAAAGATTTTATTTTTAAGTAATCTCTACACCCGGGGCACCTGGGTGGCTCAGTTGTTAAGTGTCTGCCTTCGGTTCAGGTCGTGATCCCAGCATCCTGGGATCCAGCCCAACATCGGGCTCCCTGCTCAGAGGGAAGCCTGCTTCTCCTGCTTATGTTCCCTCTCTCACTGTCTCTCTGTCAAATAAATAAATAAAATCTTAAAAAAAAAAAGTCATCTCTACACCCAACACAGGGCTCGAACCTACCACCCAGAGATCAGCAGACCAAGCCAGCCAGGGGCCCCTCTCCCAGAAGTTTAAAGGCTTTGCTTCATCACCCTCCGGTTTTCAGTGTTCCTTTTGAGAAAAGCAAAGCTATTTTGATTCCTGAAATTCTGTATGTGACTTCTTTTGTCCCTTTGAAAGTCTGTAGTATACTTTTCCCCTCCTTCTTTTCTGTCCTCAGAATTCTGAAATTTTAAGACAGTGCCCTATAGCATGGGTTTATTTTCATTCAGCACGACAGGCACCTGATGGGCCCTTCCACTCTACACACTCATTTACTTGTTCTATAAATTATTTCATTGATGATTTCCTTCCCTCTGACTCTTTGTTCCCTTTTCCAGAATACTTAGCACTCAAATATTGGATCTCCTGGACTAGTACTCTAATTTTCTTAGCTTTTTCTTTTTTTTTCTTTGTGCTTTGAACCAAAGTTCAATCCCAATAATTCAATAAGGTCTCTAGAGGTGCTAGTAGTCTACGAATTATATTTTATAGATTAAAAAATGCATTTTTTGCATTAAAAAAAATTTAACATCTCTGAAATCTAGATAACTCTTTTATTTTTTTTTTAAAGATTTTATTTATTTATTTAACAGACATAGATCACAAGTAGGCAGAGAGGCAGGCAGAGAGAGAGGGGAAGCAGGCTCCCCGCTGAGCGGAGAGCCCAACGTGGGGCTTGATCCCAGGACCCTGAGATCATGACCTGAGCCGAAGGCAGAGGCTTTAACCCACTGAGCCACAGCCACCCAGGTGCCCCAATCAGCAGTATTTTTAATGACATCTTAGATTAGCTGAAACACAGTACCTTGTTTTGCTTTGTTTTAAGATTTTTTCTTTTTTTTTTAAGATTTTATTTTTAAGTAACCTCTATACCCAACATGGGGCTCAAACGTACAACCCTGTTGCATGCTCTATTGAGTGAGCCAGCCAGGCGCCCCTGAAATAAAGTATCTTTGTATTCCCACTTTTGTTTGGTTTCTGGCCACTGAGTATTTTTGACTAATTCGTCAACTGACTGATCTGAAGCATTTGGAACATTTAAAAAATATTTTACCCAGCAATGTTAGTTGTTTTTGGTAGTAAGGCTGGCCAGGGTACCCAGTGTGCCAGACTGCTGGAAGCAAATGTCTTCTTCCATGTCTCAAACACTCTTCTAGTTCTTCTGTCCATCTCTCTGGGCTACATTCTCAGTGAATCTCACTGTCTCTCAAATCTCTAGTTTTCCCTTCAACTTCCTTCAGTCTAGAGTTGATGCCTTCCGCTGAAGCCTGGTTTGTGGAGTTCTTTCTTTTTTGTTTTAAAGTTTATTTATTTATAATCTCTACACCCAACATGGGGCTCAAACTCACAACCCTGAAATCAAGAGTGGTGAGCTCTTCCAACCAAGCTAGCCAGGTGCCCCTGTGGGGTGGTTTGGTTTGGTTTGGGTTTAATGACTGATTTTTATGTTTCCAAGATTTCTAAATGATTCTTATTTCTACAGATTCATGTTTCATTTCTGCCTCTCTCTGCTCTACCATTTCCTTTTTAAAAATGGATGCTATTCCGGGGCGCCTGGGTGGCTCAGTGGGTTAAAGCCTCTGCCTTCGGCTCAGATCATGATCCCAGGGTCCTGGGATCGAGCCCCACATCGGGCTCTCTGCTCGGCAGGGAGCCTGCTTCCCTCTCTCTCTCTGCCTGCCTCTCTGCCTACTTGTGATCTCTCTCTCTGTCAAATAAATAAATAAAATCTTAAAAAAAAAAAATGGACGCTATTCCTTGGCATATTAGAGTTTATGCCTTTTAGGGAATATCATGGCTATAACACTCATAAATGGTGGGCAGCTTGGTTTAATTCTTGGTATGCATACAGTCGAGTCTCAATAGGCCTGAAGCTTGACAAAAGTCCCTAAAGACCCAGGCAGGTGACTAATAATGCCCCTATTCCCTGGCTCTACTTTCCTGGAAGGTTAGCGATGGGGAAGGGGTAAAAGCCCTACTTTATACTCTGGGTTTAAGCAGTAAGCCTGGTTTGTTCCCACTATCTGCTTTCTGACTGGAGCCCAGCAAACCTGTAACTTCAGCTCAACTCACCCATCTGCATTTCAATTCTGTTTTCTTACCATAGAAATGTTTACCTTGTCTTTGAGTCTGGCTGTGTCCTCTGGTTTTTTATGTTTTTACCTACCACTGCTGTTGTCTGGAACAGAGGGAGCGCATCAAAACATATCCTACAAAGCTGTCTTCCTTTGAAGTCACTTTTGTATGTACAAAAAGGTCAAGTGACTTTGAAGCAAGGCAGCTTTATTTATGTATCTTATCTTCCCAAACCCCAAATTCTGTTCAGTTTTGGGAGAATGAAAACTTTCACTGAGTCATTCACTGTTATAACCCTAGTACCTAGAACAGAGTCTGACATATGGTAAGAATTCAGTAAGTGGAGGCACCTGGGTGGCTCAGTGGGTTAAAGCCTCTGCCTTCGGCTCAGGTCATGATCCCGGGGTCCTGGGATGGAGCCCCGAGTTGGGCTCTCTGCTCAGCGGGGAGCCTGCTTCCCACCCCCCTCTCTCTGCCTTCCTCTCTGCCTACTTGTGATCTCTGTCAAATAAATAAGTAAAATCTTTAAAAAAAAAAAAAGATTCAGTAAGTGTTCGCATGACTCACTCCCTCACCTTCTTCAGGTCTCAGTCTAATGTCTTCTTATCAGAGGTCTTTTCTAGCCACCCTATTTATTTATTTATTTTTAAAGATTTTATTTATTTATTTGTCAGAGAGAGAGAGCAAGAGCAAGCACAGGCAGACAGAGAGGCAGGCAGAGGCAGAGGGAGAAGCAGGCTCCCTGCCAAGCAAGGAGCCCGATGTGGGACTCGATCCCAGGACGCTGGGATCATGACCTGAGCCGAAGGTAGCTGCTTAACCAACTGAGCCACCCAGGCGTCCCTAGCCACCCTATTTAAATAGAAACCCCCGCTCCCCAAGAACTTTCTTTCCCGCCTGCCTGCTTTGTAGCACCTATCACCATCTGACACAGTTCATACACATTACTTTTTCATTTGTTTCCTTTGACTGTATTTCCTTGCTGAAATGTAAGCCCCACAAGGATGGGGATTTTTGTATACTCAGGACCCACAACAGTGGTTATCATCTAATAAGTGCTCTGTAAATATCTATAGAATGTAAAAATAAATGAAATGGTAGGCACTCTACTGAGGCTGAGGATTCAAATGTCTGTTTACATAAGAAAGTTATGTGCTTTATTTAAAACTCTTAAATGTTCAACAGTGAGGAATGCTAAAGAAAATTACAACTGGGGCGCCTGGGTGGCCCAATCAGTTAAGTGTCCAACTCTAGGTAGTGGCTCGGGTCATGATCTTGGGGTCGTGGGGTGGATTCCAAGTTGGGCTCTACTTTACTCTCAACACGGAGTCTGCTAGTCCCTCCCTCTCCCTCTGCTCCTCCCCCAACTCACGTGTGTGTGCTCTCTCTCTCAAATACATAAAATCTTAAAAAAAAAGAGAAAATTATGATCAATGAAGCAAAAAGAGAAATGAACTTCTTTCTAAGCAAGAGATCTGGGTTCATATCCTGGCTCTTGTACTTACAGCAAGTGTGAACTTGAGAAAGTTACAACTGAACCTGTTTCTTTATCTGTGAAATAGGACATACCAATGCTTACCTTAAAAAGTTGTTCTAAGGGTTTAAATAAAAAAATGACCGGTAGAGTGATACACAGATTAATTGAGGTTTTATTTATTTATTTATTTATTTAATTTTTTAAAAAAAGACTTTATTTATTTATTTGACAGACAGAGATCACAAGTAGGCAGAGAGGCAGGCAGAGAGAGAGGAGGAAGCAGGCTCCCCTTGGAGCGGAGAGCCCGAGGTGGGGCTCGATCCCAGGACCCTGAGATCATGACCCGAGCCCAAGGCAGCGGCTTAATCCACTGAGCCACCCAGGCGCCCCCTTAATTGAGGTTTTAAAAGTCATGAGGCAGCATGGAGGAATTACTCAGGAAATAACGGAAGTTAAAAAAAAAAAAAGTCAGAGGCACCTGGGTGGCTCAGTCATTGGGCATCTGCCTTTGGCTCAGGTTGTGGTTCTTGGGTTCTGGGATTGAGACCCACATTGGGCTCCCTGCTTAGCAGGAAGCCTGCTTCTCCTTCTCCCAATCCTCCTGCTTGTGTTCCCTCTCTCACTGTCTCTCTCTCGGTCAAATAAGTAAATAAAATCTTAAAAAAAAATTGGAACACAAAATCCTATCTATGCTAATATTACAAATATGTTTAAAATTGATAAAGATATGAAGCAATAAAAATTGTTGGGGAGGGGACGCCTGGGTGGCTCAGTCAGTTGGGTGTCTGCCTTTGACTCAGCTCATGATCCCAGGGTCCTGGGACTGAGCCCCACATTGGGCTCCTTGCTCAGTGGGGGGCCTGCTTCTCTCTCTCCCCCTACTTGCTGCTCCCTGTCAAAAAAATAAAATCTGGGGCGCCTGGGTGGCTCAGTGGGTTAAGCCTTTGCCTGCTTCCCCTCTCTCTCTCTGCCTACTTGTGATCTCTCTCTCTCTCTGTCAAATCAATAAAAACCTTTAAAAAAAAAAAAAGAACGAAAACCTTTTTTTTTTTTTAAGATTTTATTTATTTATTTGATAGACAGAGATCACAAGTACACAGAGAGGCAGGCAGAGAGAGAGGTGGGGAGAAGCAGGTTCCCTGCTGAACAGAGAGCCTGATGTGGGGCTCGATCCCAGGACCCCATGATCACAACCTGAGTGGAAGGCAGAGGTTTTAACCCACTGAGCCACCCAGGTGCTCAAGAAAGAACCTCTTTTAAAAAAATTGTTGGGGAGGTGAGAAACAAGTGAAATACTTTTCTTTCACCTTTCTCTAATCATGATTTGCTGAGGCTAGAAGGAAAAAGGGAGCCTGAATTGCTGATCATCGTTCTCCCATACACTGTGAGCTCTGCAAGGCAAGGACTCTGTTTTGGTTACATTCACACCTCCAGCAAAGTGGACAGCACACAGGCTTAAGTACATTTTTGATGGATGACTTGAAAGGACAAAGAGTATAAATTTTTTAATGGCTTCTAATCCAAACTTAAAAGAGTGCCTAGACTCCACTGACCTGTAATTAGCTAGAAGCATGAGAGCCACAAGGAGGTTGGATGGTCTAGAACTTACTTGCTGAGCTGGTAATCAGTGCCTTTGACGAACTTGAGCTTTTCCAAGGGTACACCAATGCTCTCCAGCATTGCCTTGATCACATTCTCATAGTAGCTGGTTCGGAGTTCTAGAAGTTCCCATGGAGCTTTCATGTTATCCAGGTATGCATGAAGGTCCGCAAATAGAATTGTTACCTAGACATAAGAGATAAAAGGCCACCAAAATGTGAATTTTGTCCAAGTACCTCCAAATCCCCCTCTCTGCCCTGTCCTTATTAAACCTCTTTTTGGGCCACTCCTCAAGGGGCTGCTTGGTTTACAAAACATTACTTCTTACCTCGCATCCTGCTTTTAGGAAGTCCGCAATCTTAGACATAGGCACAAAATAAGCCACATGTGGCTTGCCTGTGGTTGCTGTTCCCCAGTAAACTTTAAGTTCCCGCTCCTTGAGTATCTCCTTCAGCTTCTCTTCCCCCAGAACCTCCTGTTGTGGAAGCAGAAGAGCTGGTTTAATGCTGATGCCCCACCTTGCTCATCCTTTACCCTGTGACAAGGAAACAAAAGCGCGTGTCACTGGGGGTCTAGGCCCAGAGCCAGCAGGGAGGTCCAGCCATGCTCTCAGTGCTGAAGAGAGCCAACCTAAGCTGATGCTGTTGCTAGCACCACTCCAGTGAAATGCCACTGCTGTTAGGGAATGGGACGTGTCCCTACTCCCACCTTTTCCTCCATCTACTCTAACTCACGTTCCTTCCTTTCAGAGCCAACTTCTTGAAACATTTGTCTCTTCTGGTCTTTATTTCTCATCTCCCATTCCAGCTGGATTCCATGAAGCATCACACCACTGAAAATGCTCTCGCTAAGATCATGGATGACTCCCATTGTTACTAAATTCAACAAAAGTTTTTTTAGTCCTCACTCCATTCCTGAAACACTCCCCTTTTTTGGCCCTTCACTTTTCTATTTTCTTAGTTTTCCTCCTACTTCTCTGGCTGCTGGCTCAGCTTTTTCTGCAGTGGTTCTTCTTGCTAATCATTAAATATTAGCAATCTTTGCAGCCCTATCTCTTCTCTTCTTACTCTACATGCTCCCTAGCTGATCCCTTTTAAGATGCTTCACTTACTACTTCTATGCTAATTAACTACCAAATCTACTGCTCACACCCATATATGCAACAGTGTACTTGTTATCAACCCAGTAAACTCAAATTCAACATGTCCAAAATTCCTACCTTGCTCCACACCCATCTTTTTCACTTATAGTTTCACTCCAGTGCAGTAAATGGTACTATCATTCACCAAGTTGCCCAAGCTACCCCAAGGTTCCTAAATCCTCTTCCTTCTCTGTCTCCATACCACCACACTAGCCTAGGCCACCATCAGATCACACCAGGACTACTGTAATAGCCTTCTAGCAGGACTCCCATATCTATTCTTGCTCCCTCCAGTCCATGTTCCAGAAGGCAGCCAGAGAGATCTCTAAAATGCAAAACTTGGTTAACTCATTCACCTATTTAATACTTTAATGGTTTATTTTGCCTTAAGACAATACTAGAAAAATCCTAATAGATCAGTATGCTGGTAACAAAAGAGATTTTAGTGATTCTTTCAAGTGATGGTTTGGGAAGGCAGTCAGAAGCCATGAAAGACAAAAACTGTTTTGCTGGTTTGAATCACCTATTAGCAGGACTTATTAAAATCCTATGTTTCAAGGGAGCTGGCAGCTGGATCCCGTATCCTCCTAGCCCCTGACTATTTGGAACTTGGGAGAGTTCTTGCCACCCAAAGAAAAGTCCTATCACTTATCCTTTAAAACCTAAGTGAGTCAGTGCCACTTGTGTATCCTGTGTCCCCAAACAGCATTATTTTGTGGAAAGAGACAGGACAAAGAATCTAAGAGGAAGCATGCAAAAATTACTGGTTAAGATCAAGTTAGGAGTGGAAAGAACCCAAATGTCCACCAACTGATGAAAAGAGAAACAAAATGTGATATATCTGTATAATCGTGAATATTTTTCAGCCATAATAAGAAATAAAGTTCTGATGGGTGTGACAACATGGATGAACCCTGAAAACATGCTAAGTAAAAGAAACGAGACATAAAAAGCCACATATTACTTGCTTCCGCTCATATGAAATGCCCAGAATACTCAAATTAAAGACAGCAAGTAGATTAGTGTTTCCCCAGGGCTGCCGGGAGTGGGGAAATGGGCAGTGACTGACAATGGGTACAGGTTTTATTTTGGTGATAAAAATGTGGAATCAGAAAGTGATGCTAATTATACAATCTTGGGGCTATACTAAAACCCACCAAAATGTACACTTTAAAAGGATGGATTTTTTTGGTATGTGAATTGTATCTCAAAAAAAAAAAAAAAAAAAAAAAGATGAAAAAAAAAACCCAACCCAAAAAACAAGCTGTGGCCCAACCAATGTATCACAGCTCTTAGAATAAACTTCACTTTTAGAAAAAAAAATTTTTTTTTTTTGGTCAGAGAGAGAGTGCACACAAGCAGGCAGAGTGGCAGGGAGAGGCAGAGAGAGAAGCAGGCTCCCTGCTGAGCAAGGAGCCCAATGTGGGACTCGATCCAAGGACCCTGGGCTCACGACCTGAGCCGAAGGCAGCGGCTTAACCCACTGAGCCACCCAGGCGCCCCAAACTTCACTTTTAAACATAGCCTGCAAGGCCCTCATGACCTGGTCCCTGCCTAACCCTTCTCAACAAACAAACAAGTAAAATACATAGTATGTTAGGTAGTGATAAGTTCTATGGAGAAACAACAATGAAAAAAGCTAGAACAAGGGATGAGACAATTCTGGTAGCAGGGGGTTTGTTATTTATTTAAATAAAGTGTGGTGCCTGGGTGGCTCAGTTGGTTAGGCGACTGCCTTCCGCTCAGGTCGTGGTCCCGGAGTCCTGGGATCAAGTCCCGCATCAGGCTCCCAGCTCCATGGGGAGTCTGCTTCTCCCTCTGACCTTCTCCCCTCTCATGCTCTCACTCTCTCTCTCAGATAAATAAATAAAAAAATAAAAAAAAATAAAGTGGTCAGGAAAGGCTTTCCCCATAATGGGACAATAGTTAGAGGCCTGAAGGAGGCAAAGAAATGGGCAATATACATTTATTAAGTGATCTCCACTTTGCTCACTCTACTCCTGTCAAATCTGCCTTCCCTCTGAACCAGTGTTCTTTCTCCCCTCTGCGTCTTGCCCTGGCTTCCTTCTACCTAAAATGCCCCCAATCCATTCTTCTTCTGGTTAACTTCTCCTGCAGTTCCTGGAAACAGCGCGCACAGATGTGGAGCCAAGTGATTTGCATCATCAAGACGCAGTTTAGAGTTCACATCCTCAGCATTCCCTGACACTTCCCCAGCTCTCTCCCCTAAATCCCTTCCAAAGCTCCAAAGATAGTACTTTATAGCACTTGTTTCAAACTGTAACTAAGTTTTTGAATTATGGGTCATTCTGAACGTCTGATTCTCCAGACAAGCCCCGGGAGGGCAGGGCTCTGACGTATCCCCAGTGCCTAGCACCGCGCCTGGCACATAATACGGTGGGTGGGGTGGGAGTCCTGGATTTAAAGCTGGACTCAACACAAGGTAACTGCACAGAGGAGGTGAGCCCACTGTCATTTCTGTGCGACCCAGATAACTGCTGCTTGTCTGAGTGACTGGCCGATCGACCAACCAGCAGCTAGGGCTGTAGTCTCTCTGAGCTGCCTCGGCGCGGAGTCCCCGACCTCACACACTTAGGATCCAGTAGTGAGGCTCAGGGTCACCGGACCTCGAGCCCCCAGTCCCCAAGAGCGCATTTCCAACCCTGGGGCCCGACCTGCAGGTTCCGGGTGATAAGGTGCAGCTTCTCTTCAGGGCTCAGAGCGTCCCCCATGGCTCCGTCGCCCCTATCTCCCGCGCTCAGCCCGGCACCGCGCCGCTTCCTCGGCCGCCGCCGCCGCCGCGTGCCGGGAACTGTCACGCGGGCCCAGTTAGGTTGCATCAGCTGAGCTCGTCGCTCGGCTTCCTGGGCCTGAACCCTTAGCCTAAGAGCGGACAGGAAGGAGCCAGGACCAACTGAGAGTCGAGCAGGTCGATGAGACGAGAAAGGGGCGGAGCCAGCAGGCCGGCAAGGCGGTACGGAGGGCGGAGTTGCGGCGCCTGCGCGGGGCACAACCCCCTGAGGGGCGGGGCGGTTTCCTGCCAATCACTGCCCATTTGCCCTCCCCCTTGCGCTGGCCCGGCAGCCTCGGGTGGGGGAGGTCGGGGAGGGGGCGATAAAATGGCGCAGGGGGCGGAGTGAGGCGCAGTCGTTCGCTCAGGCTTCGGCCCCGTTTCCGGAGGTGAAGAGCTGGAGGGATGAGGGGGTCTGCGTCCCGGCTGGGAGGGGGATGGGGGCGCCTGTTGCTTCTCCAGGGGGCTCTACATGCCCGTCCACCCCGTTGAAGGGCTGGGAAGCCTTCACCCTGCTGGGAGAGGGCTGGTTGTCGTTCCTGAGGTGATGGCGGCGGGAGGGGGAGTGTCCCTGCCCCACCTCCACGTCGGCGGGAGGTAGATGTCTCTCACCCTGCTGTGGAAGAGGGAGACCGTCGGGTCACCTGTGAGGCGGGCAGTGTTGTCAGTCTCCCTGCCCAGTGGGGGTGGGGGAGGATGGGTGTGTTAGGTGGTTTGGGGGTGCCGCTGCCCCTGCCCCACTTGAGGGGGTTGTTGCTAGGTAGAAGATCTTCCCGCCGCGCCTTGCGGGTGGGGGAGGGAGAGGATGGCCCACCCCTCGGGCTGACAGGGCTTTGGTCCCACCGAGGTGGGACCTCGGGTGAGCGGTGCACCGCGCAGGCCTGCGGAGGGGTCGGTTTGTCGCCTGCGGGGGGAGGGGCGGGGAGCCACCCCGCGCTTCTCCCGCCTTCCGCGGGGAGGCGGGAATTCTCGGTGTTTTCGGGGTAGGGAGGAGGGAAGTGCGAAGGCCCAGCCGCGAGGCGGATGCCGTGCTGAGGCCGTCGCGTTTCTGGGGAAGAGAGCAGGGGGGCAGCCCAAGCAGTATCCTACGAAGGGTGGACTTGGGTTACCCTTCCTCTTGGCTTTCGGGACGGGAGCTGCCACCGGTTTCGTCCAGGGCGGGAGAGAAGGCAGCTGACACTCCAGGGTGGGCCCCGGAGAGGGGAAAGAAGTGATTGAATTGCCTATCGGCTGATTTCCAGTTTCTTGTGAATTTGTTAGAGGCCTCAAGCTTTAGCTATCGTGTATAAATTATCTTAAAAACATTTTCTTTTTAAAAAGAAACCTGTTGCTGCAGCTTAGTAATACTTAGTTTCAATGCCCCTATGGGATGAGAATCTTGGACTCCAAATCTAGTGAAATGTTAACCTGAAGCAGAGATTTCCAGCCCTGGGTTGTTTTTCTGTCCTATAGTATTTCCATTTACTTCAGAGGAAGTTGCAGAATTCTTACAGATAATTTCAGTTCACTTTGATTATTTTGAATGTTTTGCCCATATTATGGAGTGATAAAGCCTAGGGAGTGCCTTTTGTGCTGCTCATGTATTGCCTGTGGGGAAAGTTGGAAATCAAAGGCCTGTCCCTTGGAAATAATCTTTGCCCTTGACCATACCTATCAGATCTAGCTTACCCTTGGTCATACCTAACTGATCTATCTTGGTAATGGTCTTGGTTTTAGAACCTTGAAGGAGGGATATGGAGTTGTGTCTGGTATTGCAATTTTAAGGCTTTGTGCTCTAAAGCAATAGGTTTTCTTAGGTAGGATAAAAATAGCAAGGGAACCAGTTTCTGAGGTTGCAGCTAGGTGGTTAGAGAACAGAGCATGGGGGTGGTAAACTGAAGTGTGAAGAAGGGGGTGGACAGGTGAGAGAGATGTGGAAGGACAGAATAGGGTCACAGGAGGGATGGGGAGCAGAAGAATTAAGAGACTTGGGAGATGGGAAAAATATTCTTCCCTTAAAAATAAAGAGATCCTTATTTTAGGTGGAAGTTACAAAGCAAGTGCCAAGAAAGGCAGTTAATGGTAGAATGGCAGACAGAAGTGCTAAGGTTGTCTTGTGTTTAGATCTTAATGTTATGAGATTTCCCCCCTCTTGCAAATTCATTGTATATTAGCTTTAATTAGCATAGGGCTTTTAGGTGTTGAGTGCTTTCATAAACATCCCCTCATTTGATCCTCATGATGATCTGTGTTTGAAGTTAACAGCATATGGTTGTATCCTCCATTTTTCAGATGACCGTTCTCATCTGAATTGTGATTCAGAGACTTTAAGTGACTTGTGAGGTCTCTGAATTTTAGGTCAGTGCCTCTATACAGGACACGTAGGTACCCATTAATTCGAAGGATTTGCCTGATATTTCAGATGTCCACACAGCCTGGTCTTTAATTAATTCAATGGCAATATGGTTGAACTAGAAGAGATTAGATTATACCAGATAATTTCTTAACAAGCAAGGACCTAGGGAAAGTTCCCAATTAGATTAGCATTCTTTCTTACCATTCCTATGCTTCCTTGAGACTCCTTGGG
Organism: Taxidea taxus jeffersonii; assembly: GCA_003697995.1. NCBI lineage: Eukaryota > Metazoa > Chordata > Mammalia > Carnivora > Mustelidae > Taxidea > Taxidea taxus. Next base: position 46,829 of record ML111335.1, read on the forward strand.
GGTCAAGGAGTTGATAGTGGGATGAAATAGAAACTATGGCCACTACTTCCTGAGCTTTTCCATTGTGCTTGTAGTACTCACAGTGCTTTATGTTCATGGTCTCATTTAATTCTGGCAACAACACTATGAGATAGCTACTGTGATGGCCCCTCTTGTGTAGGAGAGTACATTTGAAACTACAGAATGTAATCATTATATTTCTCTACTGACTTATTAATCTAAAAATTTTTTTATTATTAAATATTTTAAGCATATAAAGTTTATAGGAAATAACATAATGCTACCATTAATAGACACCATTCAGCTTTATTTTATCGATGTAGGCAGGCTGAATTAGAGCACTCGGGGGGTCCCTCCAATACCAGTTGACCAGGGTCCTTGGCTTTGTTCAGGATAGGAATCATATGGGAGCCAGGAGGAAGTGAGAACAGAGTTCATTGAATAGTAAGTGATAGAGGATAGCAGTTAGAATGTCTGGGAGACTCCAAAAATGAAAAGTAAGTCACTCTGTCACTTGGGGTTACGGTTTTATATTGGAAAGGGTCCAGGGTTCGTGTTCCTTCAGGAACCCAAGGAAGTCTCCAATCAAAGGTGAGTGTCAGGTGAACAGAAGGTGTTATTCCATAAATCACTGAAGGTAGGGGGTATTGATGCCCAGTGTCAGGCAAGGTTTGTTTGAAGCTGATGTCTGCTGTTTGGGATCGGTTCTTCTTAGATGTTATCAGGTGTTTGGGGCCTAGGATGGAACATAAAGAATGATTTAACTTTCTTGTCTCCCTTTGGAGTGGCAACATAGCATCTTTGTTTTACTCAGATGCAAAATGTAGAACATGAAACAGGACTTAGCAGAACAGCAGAAATGGAATCTTTCTAAAATGGTGTCCCTGTCTTTTTTTTTTTTTAAGCCCCAACACGGGGCCTGAACTCAACCCTGAGATCAAGACCTGAGCTGCTATCAAGAGTTGGTTGCTTAACCAACTGAGCCACCCAGGCCCCTAGCATATATATATTTGATTTTTTAAAAAAGATTTTATTTATTTATTTGACAGAGAGAGAGATCACAAGTAGGCAGAGAGGCAGGCAGAGTGGGGGTGGGGGAAGCAGGCTCCCTGCTGAGCAGAGAGCGGGATCTTAGGACCCTGAGATCATGACCTGAGTTGAAGGCAGAGGCTTAACCCACTGGACCACCCAGGTGTCCCCATATATATATTTTAAAGTAATTTCTGTGCTTGCGATGTGGGGCTCAAAGGCACCCCTTGCCCTATTTTTTATAGGTTTTTTTGTTAATTTAAAAAAAAATAAACATTATAGATAGAATTGAAGGTATTCATACCCCCTTGCCATTTCTCTTCCCTCTCCATCCCCAGAGGTAATCATTGTCCTGAATTTTGTGCTGCTTATTCCCATGCATGTTTTTATAATTTAATGATATATATATGTATCCATACACTATATGGTATTATTTCTCTAACAAATTGCGAGGGAAAAAAAAAGATGAGGGAATCCATAGACTAAAATACAAAACATATCAGCCAGTTGCAGTGTGTGGACTTATTTGGATACTGATTTTTTTTCAAATATTTTATTTATTTATTTGCCAGAGAGGAAACAAGCAGCGGAATGGGAGAGGGAGAAGCAGGCTTTCTGTCAAGCAGGGAGCCCAGTGTGGGACTGCATCCCAGGACTGGGTTCATCACCTGAGCCGAAAGTAGATGCTTAACGACTAACCCACCCTGGTGCCCTGGATACTGATTTTTTTTAAGATTTTATTTATTTATTTGACTGAGATCACAGGGAGGCAGAGAGAGAGAGAGAGGAGGAGGCAGGCTCCCCATGGAGCAGAGAGCCCAATGAGGGGCTCTATCCCAAGACCCTGGGATCATGACCTGAGCCTAAAGCAGAGGCTTTAACCCACTGAGCCACCCAGATGCCCCATTTTTAAAAAAAAAATATTTATTTGATGGAGAAACACAGCAAGAGAGGGAACACAAGCAGGGAGAGCAGGAGAGGGAGAAGCAGGCTTCCCTTTGAGCAGGGACCCCAATGTGGGGCTTGATCCCAGGACCCTCGGATCATGGCCTGAGCCAAAGGCAGACACTAAATGACTGAGCCACTCAGGTGCCCCGTGAATTTTTTTTATCATTAAAAAATAAGACATTTATAAAATAATTGGGTACCTGAACCGTATATTTTACAGTAAGGAATCCTTTTTATTTATAGATGAAATGATGTGATGCCTGGGATTTGCTTCAAAATAATCCCATAAAGGGGCACCTGGGTGGCTCAGTTGGTTAAGCAGCTGCCTGCGGCTCAGGGTCCTGGGATCTAGCCCCACATGAGGCTCCTGGCTCAGCAGGAAGCCTGCTTCTCCCTCTCCCTCTGCTCTTGCGCTCTCTCTCTGTCAAATAAATAAAATCTTTAAAAACAAAACAAAAAAACCAAGATTATCTGATGAAGTGGGGGAGTGGATGGGATAAGATTTGCTATGGGTTGATAGTTATTGGCATTGTGATGGGTATATGGGAGTTTATTATACTGTTGCTACACTTGTGTATGTTGTAAGTTATGTGTAATAAAAAGCCTTTTTTTTTTTAAGATTTTATTTATTTATTTGACAGAGATCACAAGTAGGCAAAGAAGCAGACAGAGAGAGAGGAGGAAGCAGGCTCCCTGCTGAGCAGAGAGCCCTATGTGGGGCTCCATCCCAGGACCCTGGGATCATGACCTGAGTCGAAGGCAGAGGCTTTAACCCACTGAGCCACCCAGGCGCCCCTAAAAAGCCTTTTTGTTTTATTTATTTATTATTGTTATTTTTAAAGATTTTATTTATTTATTTGACAGACAGAGTTCACAAGTAGGCAGAGAGGCAGGCAGAGAGAAAGGAGGAATCAGGCTCCCCGCTGAGCAGAGAGCCCGATGTGGGGCTCCATCCCAGGACCCTGAGATCATGACCTGAGCTGAAGGCAGAGGCTTTAACCCATTGAGCCACCCAGGTGCCCTTAAAAAGCCTTTTTAAAATGAGGAAATAAAATTGTGGAGAGAATGACTTGGGCAAATTAAAAATTATACATATACATATGTGTGTGTGTGCGCGTACACACACACACACACACATATTTATTTATTTATAGTATTGTTTTGCATGCTTTTGCTCCCAAACATTGGAACATTCTCTGAAAGAAGCTCAGAAGAGCCAGCTCTGTGCCTCTGGATGTCATGTGGTGTAGGGATTGATGCTTTCAGTTGTTGTGAAGGATATTGGTCCTATGCATGCACAGTCAAGTTTGCAAGTAACGATGTTTTTCTTCCAATGAGATTTGGCCACATTCAGGGATATCTGTCATCTTCTATTCTACCTGGGAAGTCAAGGGAAGCCTGTGTGTAATAAAGTGGCTTAAGTTATTTTTGCCAAGGGGGATCAAATGCCCTCTTCAGTGTCTTTATTTTTCATAGTATATTAGAGAGTGTACTGAAATTAGATGGCTCTGCTGTTTGTTGACCCACCCAGGGCAGATCTGTGAGAAGGGTAGCAGGGAAGACTTTACCTTTGGAATTAGACCTGTGTTTGGATCCTCGTTCTAGCTTTATTAGGTCTGTGTCCTTGGTTGAGTTACTTGATGCCTCTAACTGTGGTTCTTAAGAGTGAACATTTATTGAACTCTTCATTTGGTCATGCCAGCTGTTTGAACTAGACCTTTCTTTTGGAAGGAGTTTGAGTGAGTGCGGAGTTAGTGGCTCAGAAAGGGCTTCTCAGAAATAGAGCTGCTTAACCTCAGTGCCTGTGATACTTGAGTTTGACACTTACAAACTTTAGACTTTTTCTTACTGCAGCCTAAAGAAATACTAGAAAATAACCTAGTCACTGGGCAGAGAAAACTACTTTTCTCTTCATAGAGGCACCTGCTTCAATGCCTGCAGTGCCTGGAACTCTCATATCAATGCTGGAATATTGGTAAAATAACATAAGAATTCTTAGCAGCCCTAAGTTTAAATAAAAAAGAAGGCTTAGTTTATTTGGCAAGGCCTATGTTAGTTATGTTGAGGAGTTAAATTAGAAGTTTGAAAATGAAGAATGGGGCCTTGGGTGGCTCGGTTGGTTAAGCAACTGCCTTCGGCTCAGGTCATGATCCCGGAATCCCTAGATCCAGTCTCTCATCCGGCTCCCAGCTCCACGCGGAATCTGCTTCTCCCTCTGACTTTCTCCCCTCTCATGCTCTCTCTCACTGTCTCTTTCTCTGAAAAATAAATAAAATCTTTAAAAAAAAAAGTTTTAAAATGGGGTCGCCTGGGTGGCTCAGTGGGTTGAGCCTCTGCCTTCAGCTCAGGTCATTATCTCAGGGTCCTGGGATCCAGCCCCGCTTCGGGCTCTCTGCTTGGCAGGGAGCCTGCTAACCCCTCTCTCTCTGCCTGCCTCTCTGCTTACTTGTGATCTGTCAAATACATAAAATCTTAAAAAAAAAAAAGTTTTAAAATGTGTTTCACAGTGCCTAGTTTATAATTGGTACTTTATATTTCTTGCTGTCCCATCTCATTTATAAGATGAGTAAATTTAACAAAGTTTCTTCTTTTTAAAAAATTTTATTTCTTTCCCCTCCAGTTTTATTGAGATATAATTGATATGTATATTAGTTTAAGGCATACAATATAATGATAAATGTACATATTACTAAATGATTACCACAGTAAGAATAGTTAACATATATCACCTCACATAGTTTTTTCCCTTGTAATGAGAACTTTTAAAACCTACTCTCTTAGCAACTTTCAGATATAAAATATATTATTGTTGGGGCTCCTGGGTGGCTCAGTGGGTTAAAGCCTCTGCCTTCGGCTCAGGTCATGACCCCAGGGTCCTGGGATCGAGCCCCACATCAGGCTCCCTGCTCATCAGGGAGCCTGCTTCCCCCTCTCTCTCTCTGCCTGCCTCTTTGCCCACTTGTGATCTCTGTCTGTCAAATAAATAAATAAAATATTTTTTAAAAATTATAAAATACATTATTGTTAACTGTAGTCACCATGTTGTACATTATGTAAATCCTTTCTGACTCTAAAGTACTGTAATCCTCTCCTTCTTTCTCTAGTACTTTATTGTTCATACCGTTTTATATTTTCTCATATTGGTGCATAACTTTCAATTTATCGCCCTAGGAAGATTATACTTTTTTTTTTTTAAGTAGGCTTCATACTGGGTGTGGAGCCCGGCTCAAACTCACAACCCTGAGATCAAAACCTGAGCCCAGATCAAGAGTTGGACACTTAACTGACTGAGCCACCCAGGTGCCCAGATTATATGTTCTTTAAGGATGGGAAATGTATCTTTATTTTTTATTTTATTTTTAAGGATTTTGTTTGAGAGAGAGACAGTGAGAGAGATTATGAGAGGGGAGAAGGTCAGAGGGAGAAGCAAACTCCCTGTGGAGCTGGGAGCCTGATGCGGCACCCAGGACTCTGGGATCATGACCTGAGCCAAAGGCAGTTGCTTAACCACTTAACTGAGCCACCCAGGTGCCCTGTATCTTTATTTTTTAAGAAGCCACAAAGAAACATGGTATCTTGCTCAGTGCTCAGAAAATGTTTTCTGAAAGAATGCATGAACTACAGCTAGAATTCAGGATGTGGAGGGAAAGCGGGGTGGGAAAGTCACAGAAGGCAGTTTCCAAATTATTGAGTTCAGTGTTAAAGCATTTCTTAAAGCTTCTCAGACGTTGACATGATATGTGAAATATAAGGTTTTAATCACCTTTCCCATCTAGAAAATAATTTAGGTCCGTCACTGTTTAAAAGCTAGGTTTTAATTGTATAAATAATACACAGATATGCAAGTAGAATGACACTGAAGTCTTCCCTTGACATCTTTCAGTTCCCTTATAGGTTTTAACAGTCATCAGTTCTGTGTTTTTCTGTTCTTTGCATTTATATATAAATTGAAAGTGAGAATTCAGTATGTTTGATCATGATTAACTTGTAGGTTTTGGTGGAATCTTAGACATTGCATGGTCCCCCTTCTCCATCCCATCCCCATTTTATAAATGAGGAAACAAGTCCAAATGGTTAAGTGGCTTATGCAAATTATCACAGCTGGTTAGTGACAGAACCAGGACTACAAGCAAGATCTCAGTACTCCCAAGCCAATATTCATCTTGCTGGAGCAAATGATATTCTTAAGAAAGTACAAAATTGTTGAGAGGAACAAAACTAGTTCCTTAGTTGCATAATTTTTCCTCTAGAGGTTTTTTTGATGTTCTTGACTCAAAATCCAACTTTCTGGTATTTAAAAAAAAATCAAGATCAAAATTAATAGGTGGAGCACCTTAAAGCATAATAAAGTTGACTTTGTAATTAGCAGAGTTGAAAGTGATGAGAAGATCCTCTAATTTTCTTTGTGTCTGCAGGAAGGTGGGAGTCAATCATTTTGACAAGTCTCCTGAAAGGAACAGCTAGCGGGAGCTGAAACCTTTTTCCATTTGGTCTCGTGGCAGAGATCACACCAGCAGCTCCACACAGTATGGAAGACAATTCTTATATTCTTCAAGTTTTTTTAAATTTCAGAAGTTGTACATTTGTTTTTTTCTAAAGTATAAACTATAAGAATCCAAACATTTTACATAATATATATTTGTTTTATTTGTATGTTGTGGATATCACTCCATGATAGTATATACTGCTCTACTTCATTATGTTTTTAAATAGTTTTAAAGTATTCCATAGTATGAATGTACCGTGATTTCACTGAGCAGTTCTGGTGATGGACATTTACGTTGTCTCTAATATTTGGCTATTTTAAATAATGTTGCTTTGAACATCCTTATAAATGTATCCATGTGCATTTGTATAAGTACTGCTGCAGGAAGAATTCACAGAATTGAAATTGTAGGGTCAAATGGTATTGCAGATTACTCTCCACAAAATACTGTGCTGACTTACACTCTTTGATACTGATAGTGTTTGAGGATGCTTGTTCCCTACATCCTTTGCAATTTAGATATTATGGCACCTTAATTTTCACTGTTTTGTTAGGAAGAAAAGTCTGTCACTGTTCTAATGTGTATTTCCATGATTCTGGTAAGGTTAAATATCTTAAAATTGTTTCTCATGTTACAAGTCACAATGCAAAGAATTTGAAATGTAGGGACACCACCACTGTAGAACAGATATAGGGGGTAATTCATGTTCCTCAGTGAAACTGCCTCTTATTTTTCCAGATATGACGTGCTCACTAGTGTCCTCTGAACAGTCTTCTGGAACTTCTCTCTTGCCTAAAGACAGTGCCCCATTTTCTTGGGGTTCCTTGGATGAGGATGGGTTGGATGACTCCTTGCTGGATCTGTCTGAGGGAGAAGAAGATGATGGCCATTTCAGTTTCACAGAGGAAGATATTCAAGAGCTCTTGAAGGATGACGACCTTAAAGATGATAGCAGGCATGTTGAGAAAGGAGAGAAAGGGAGTCAAATTCTATTTGACACTTCCCAAGAGAAAAATTCATTGTACAGCTTGGGACCAGTAGCTGAGACCTCCAGCCTCTTAAAACTACCTCAACTAAGTACATCAGTTGGTCACGGACCAACTCCTACTAAACCATTAAACAGACACTTTGCACTAGAAAAGAACCTTATAAAAATAACAGTTGTTACACCATTTGATCCAACAGTTTGTGATGCTGTGCTTGATAAGGACAAGACTGATTCATTCAAAGATACTGAAAAACCCTCCTCCCCTGGGGAAGAGATGAGAAAAGATGGTCTTAGCCCAAATGAGAGCAAACTCTGCACTGAGTCTGAAGGGATTGACCCCAGTAATTCTGCTTGGGATGTGCCCCCACTCTCTTCTCCTTCAGACAGTGACTTTGAACAAACTATGTCTGATAAAAATATACCTGACAGTAAGAGACCTACACCTGTATTCTCTCAGATCTTGGACCATTCAGAGACTCCTAATATGGGGTCATCCTGGAAAAATGGATCACATAAATCAAATTGTGAAGTGAGGTTTCCGGTTGTTTCCAGTTCCTCAAACAAAGTAAGTATATTTTTTCAAGGTAGATAGAAAAATTATTTTCATTTACAAGCTGTATAGCAGAACTTTGTATTCATCAAACAAATTGGGATTTGAATCCTGACTAGAACTGTGACCTTGGGAAAAGTGTTTAGCCTCTCTGTTTCCTCATATTTCTTACCCATATATTGTACTAAATAATACTTCACAGTATAGTAAGGATTAATGAAATAATATATTTATAGTAATTGGTATATAATATTAAATTACTACTTACTGAATAGTTACTAAGGTAATGATGATATTACTATTATTTCCCCTTTCTTTGGGTTTCAGCTAATTCTCAATCTTTGGTGCCATACTAAATGAGGCACAGTACCTGATGAGCTACTGAAGAGCTGAAAAAGCATGGGCAATTTACCTAACCTCTTTGAGCTTGATTCCGTTTATCAAATGGGCATACCACTTAGGGTCTCTTTCTTTTCTTTAAAATTATAGTCACTATCTCATTTAAAGTATCTGTCATTGTGCCTGGTACATAAGAGGGTTCAGAAATATGCCGCTGTAGCCTTTATTAAGAATATGTCCATAAATAGTGTTTTCAGCTTTTTCCTTATAATTATCTTTCCTTCTGCTCTGAACGAAAGCAGGATGTTCTTGACAAGGATTCTGGGAGGCTGAAAGTCAATGAGAGAAGACTAGGCAAAGTCATTCCTGTTCTGCAAAACAAAAGAAGGTAACAGTATGATAATCTGATTTCTATTGGTTCTCTTCAATTTCTTTTTTCCTCACCTCGGTTCTCCCTTAGTGTAGAGTAAATCCATGTACCAGGTGTAAGCATACTTTTAAGTTCTGGGACCACTAACGTGTAGCTGTGTGACCTTGGGCAAGTCACAAGATCTGTGACTTCAGTTTATTTGTCAACAAATGAGGCTAATGATGCCTTCTCTGCTGCCTCACAAAGTTATTTTGGGAGTAAAAGAGACTTATTAGTGAAAGCACTGTATAAATGTAAGATCTTTTCCTGTGCATCTGGAAGCTTGGTCATAGATATGACAGGAGGTTAGAATAATTTTTTAAAAAGATTTTGTTTATTTTTATTTGACAGAGAGAGATCACAAGTAGGCAGAGAGGCAGGCAGAAGCAGGAGGGTGGGGTGGGGGGGAAAGCAGGTTCCCTGCTAAGCAGAGAGCTTAATGTGGGGCTCCATCCCAGGACCCTGAGATCATGACCTGAGCCAAAGGCAGAAGCTTAACCCACTGAGCCACCCAGGAGCCCCTAATTTTAACACAGATATTAAAATACAATTATGTAGAAAATCCTTTTCTCATCTCGCCCAATTTGAATGCAACTGTCCTTCGGGAAAAATTCTAGTGGAGATTGCAGATTTGGGTCATCTTTTCAGTCTGTTCTCTTGTTGCCAGGAGATGGCAGTGTCTCTACATGGGCCTTCTCAATTAACAAAGCTGTTTTTTTAGGTTGAGTCAGCTTGGCTTCCTTATATTGAGATTAAAAAAACAATTTTTTTAAAGATTTTATTTATTTATTTGACAGGCAGAGATCACAAGTAGGCAGAGAAGCAGGCAGAGAGAGGGGGAAGCAGGCTCCCTGCTGAGCAGAGAGCCCAATGCGGGGATCGATCCCAAACCCCGGAACCATGACCTGAGCAGAAGGCAGAGGCTTTAACCCACTGAGCCACCCAGGCGCCCCTAAAATATTTTTTTTGATTACGCATATATTAAGTCTTTCTGCTTAAAATTTTTTATTTTTAGTTTTTAAAGATTTTTATTTAAGATTTTATTTATTTATTTGACAGAGAAAGAGAGAGGAAGAGAGTACACAAGCAAGGGGGAGTGACAGGCAGAGGGAAAGGGGGAGAAGCAGATTCACCACTGAGAAGAGAGCCCAATGCAGGGCTCCATCCTGGGACCCTGGGATCATGACCTGAGCCAAAGACAGATGCTTAACTGACTGAACCTCCCACGCACCCTACTGCTTTAAATTAAAAAAAATATATTAAAAATAAGACTAAAGTCCCCTTTGACTACGCTCCCTAATGCCAGTTTTTTGGGTTTTTTTGTTTTGTTTTGTTTGCATAATTGAGGGAAACTTTGTGACTTACTTACAGTGGAAACTATACCAAGGAGCCAAGTCAGGCTATTTGGGACAGTTATGTACTTACTATCTCAGTATTCTCTTCCAGTGACTCCACAGTTATCAGTGCAATAAGGATGAGCAAGGGCCAGACACTGTTCTTGCCAAGATCACCAGTGTTCTAATTGCCGCATCCAGCTGGTTCTTTTTATCTCATTAAGTTTTTCTGAGGCTCTGTCAAGTTAGCTATGTCCTGATTAACCTTGAATTACTCAACAAGTGCTTTCTTTCTCTAGGGACTAGGTAATCTTCACTTTCTTATGCCTTGTTAGCAGGAGTTTGTATCTATTTCTCATCTTCCTTTTTTCCTTATCTCCATGCTTGATTTCAGCTTTATACTATGTGACTAATAATGTTTTCTGTCACTGGATCTTAAGAGTATTTTGCCCTTGAAAGTTAGTTGTTCTAACTAATCAGCAATATATGAGTTCTGTCTACAAAGCACTATGCTCATGGTTCTAATGGACTGTTTTTCCTCCTGATTTGCTTTGTTCAAGGACTAATGTTTCGACGTTTTCACAATCAGATCTAGAAAAGCAGAAGGAAAGTTATCTCAAGGAAGTCATTGCTCATATAGAACACCCAAAGGACACTAACCAAGGTAACATGGTTGAATGGCCTGTAAAAGATGTGATGGGATTTTTCTTTTTTCCAGTGTAATACGGATTAAACTGGGAGATTATTTTGAGTTTTCTTAAACTGATGAGAGAGAGAACTTTCTTACCCACAGATTTTTACTTAAAGGGATTGCCTAACCAAATAAGATCCTACGTGGTTGGCTAACCAGTATTAGAGGGGATCTAAGGAGACTCATACCAGTACATGAAGAGTGCTTCCCCCATGGTTGATGACTGTAACCAGACCCATAGTTTTTGGATAGGGAATTTTTTTTTTTGGAAAAATAGAAGTGGGTGACCAGGGGCTGCTTAGTAATCATTAGTTTTTTATTTAGAATTATTTCTTTTCCCTGTTTCCTTTAGGATTTAAATGTAAAAAGCAAGCATTTCAAATACCATTTTGCATCTTGACATTTGAATAAAAGCTCTTAAAAGGTTTTGACTACCTTCCAAATTCTTCAAGCTGACTTCTCCCTGGCTCACTAAAAGCTCTTAGAAACCAAAATGACTGGATTCTCTCTCCAGCCCTCAAGACATTATTGTCTATGTTATTATTCATTCTGGACTAGTAGCTGATGGGAAAACTCCTAAAGGGAGGGGAACTTGTGGGCGCTAATGAAGGTGCTGAGATCAGAGAGATACTGATAAAAGGATTATTTCTCATAAAGATTGTTCCATATTCCATCATCTTCAGCTTCTTTGTTTATTTAGCAAGCCTTTCTCAACCACTTTCAGTGGTGCTAGGTTTGAAGATTAGGGATTGGAAATGTAAAGAGGACTGAAGTAGGGTCCTGGCTCTCTAGGAATTGATAGCTCACAGAAGGAAAAGATAATTATACCACAGTATTGATTAGAATATTTCTAATCAGTAGAGATATAATTCTAATAGAATTATGTATAAAGTGCATTAGGAGCAAGGAAGAAACACTTCTGTTTGTGTTTGGGGAAAGTAGAAGATGGGGAAGAGGGATGCTCTAGGTAGTCTCCATTGGGAAGATAATTCTGTTACTAGAAGATCTGTCATAAATCACTAGGAAGAGTTTTAGGGGTACTTTTGGCTAAAGATTCAGAGAGACGCCCCTTTCCTTACCAATCTTTAATTATTTAGTAGTTTTAGAACTACATCCGCCAGAAGCATTTTTTATTCCAGGTCCTTTTATTTTTTAGTCACAGATTTCATTAAGCATTCAAATGCTACTTGTACTGATTGCTCAGCCCTCTGTTTGTGAGCTCTCTTTGTTTGAACTATTTTAAAGGTCTAGTGGAACTAGAGACACTCTTCCCACTGGCTTGGACCCCCTTCACCTGGGTCATTGATTGAAGGGGCAGATTAAAAGAACTTTGTGTATGTTTAACCTCTGTGGAAGAGACTTGAACATTGCTTTTCCCTCTGTGAAGTGACTTTCTTTTATGTCCTAGGCAATTCAGAATGATGATATCCAATTATATTTTCCTTTCTCATTTGGGGCATTTAGAAAAGAGAATTTCACAAGAAAAGCTGTGAGCAGCTGCTCATGTTTGTAGCATCTTTTCCTGTCTCTTTCCCATTCAGCAGTCTCTCTCCCACTATACCATAATAATTTATATCCCATGAGGAACAACTAGGATAATGCAGATAGAGCAAAGACAGCATACTTTAGTGGTTGGGAAAGTAAAGTCTCGTCTAGACTTAACTTCAGGATGCGTATCCTTGCTCCACTGCTTACAGGCTGTGTGACCTTGAGCCACTGAAGCTCTGTTTTCTCATTTGCAAAATGGGTATAATAATGAGGCTTAATATATGTGAAAACTTAGGTATAAATGTAATGATAGAACAGTACCTAGCCATAGCCGCCAACATTTATTGAATACTTGATATTGTATGCAAGAAAGAATATCCTTTCACACTAAAGTTTTTAATAGGTAAAATTGTATGATGCCACGTGTTGGTTTTCAAATTTTGAAAAAAAAAAAAAAAAAGCCGAAACTGTGAAAAATTAGAAGAAACAGCTTTAACAAAATGTTGGTGAATGAAGCTGAGTAATACTTATGTGTGGGTTCATTATGTTATTTTCTACTTTGTATTTGTAAAAATAACCATAATAAAAAGTTATTTTTTTAAAAAGTGCATCTTTTAGGGGATTCCTTTTTGATGTCTAAGAATTGTGAACATCACCACTTATTCTAAAAATTTCATAGGCATCCACCGCTTTCTTCTGCTTTCTAGGAACCTAGTATGATACCATGTTCTTGTGTTCCTTCCCACTGCCCACTATTCGAACATTCAGAGTTTAAAGATGATATACTAATTTGCAAAGGAGAGTGGGGGTGCATATTTCATTGCTCCTCTACTTATATATGAAGTAAAGAGTAGCCAGAAGCAAACAGAGGAAGCATATAGTGCCTCCTGTCCTTTTTGATACGTGTAGTGCTATGTCACCTTGGAAAAGTATAATTGTTCTTTTTTAGATACAGAGAAATTAGTAGATTCAAATGTAGTTACTGCCAATTCAGTTTGAATCCTTTCCATTGGGTTAATCATCTTTCACTTTATCAATAATGTGTATATTGTTGGTATAGAATATGATAATGTAAATCATCCTTCAACTTCATTATTCTAGTATAATCTCTTTTTAGTTTAATGCCACGTGAGGCTCTTAATAGCATTTAGAAAGAAATACCAACAACTTCTTCCTGACATTCCAGCTCATGGAAAACTTTATATGGAATTATAAATTCTTAGAGCAGAAAAGGTCATTAAGATCTTCTCTTTACTCTCCTAACATATAAATCTTTTCTATATATCTTTGTCCAGTGACCATTCAGCCTTTGCTTAGAATTCTAATAATACAAAACTCATTAAATCATGAAGCAGGCCATTCATTGCTTAAAAAATTCTAATTCTTAGAAAAGTTATTTCTTACATTGAGCCAAACTGCTTCCCTGTAGTTTCCAGTGGTAGTTTCTAGTTCAGCCCTCTGGGAACACAAAAAATAGCTATTACCTTCCAAATACTTAATGTATTCTAAGTACCTTTTCATGTTAAATATCTCAAGATTTTTAATGGTTAGAAAGTATTATATAACTTATTATTCCATCTTGGATAATTAGGTTGTCCCATTTTCATTAGTAATGCTGCAGTGAACATTCTGGTCAATAAATATTTATGTACAACTCTTATTTCTATAGGATGAATACCTAGAAGTGGAATTGCTGGGTAAAGTATATAAATATTTTAAAAACCTCTGTTACATGTTACCAGATTGTCCTGCCCCCAAAAATTGTATTAATTTTTATTGTCACCAATTTGATAGGTAAATTTTAACATACTTTGTTTTAATAATTAGGTTAAACACTTTTTATTGATGTTTTTTGAAATATGTATTTAATTATAATTTTTAAAATCATCTAATATCTAGTTTGTATTCCAGTTTCCCCAGTTGTCCCAAAAATGTCTTCTTGTATTGTTGAAACAGGATCTAATCAAGGTTCACATGTTTAATTATTGTCTCCTTAGTCTCTCTTAATCTAGGTCACGTGTTTGTAGATTGTCTTACATTATGAATTGTGTCTGATTGTTTCCCTCTGGTGTCATTTAACTTGTTCCTCTATTCGCCTGTATTTTCTATGAAGTGGGAGTTGGATGTAGAGGAGGAATTAGATTCAGAGTAAGCATTTCTGGCTGGTGTAATTCATAGGTACTGTTGTGTGTTCATCCTGTATCATAATGAGGGCACCACCTAATGACAAGGTGATCTAATAGTGATGCTAAGTTTGATTACTTGGTTAAAGTGTTAACTGCCATGGGGCACCTGGGTGGCTCAATCATTATGCAGCTGCCTTCAGCTCATGTCATGATCCCAGGGTCCTGGGAACGAGCCCTGTGTGAGGCTCCCTGGTCTGCAGGAAGCCTGCTTCTCCCTCTCCCACTCCCCCTGCTTGTGTTCCCTATCTCTCTGTCAAATAAATACAATCTTTAAAAAACAACAAAACAAATGAGAAACCAACCAGCCTTTTTCCTTCCCTGTAGTCCTGGTAACCACCATACTGCTTTCTGTTTCTATGAATTTGCCTAATTTAGATACTTCATATAAGTGGAATCAAACAGTAACTCTTCATTTTGTGACTGGCTTATTTCATTTAGCATAATGTCCTCAAGATTCATCTGTGTTGTAGCATGTGCCAGAATTTCCTTCCTTTTTATGGCTGACTAATATACCACACTTTATCCATTTATCCTTCAATGGACACTTGAGTTGCTTCCACCTCTTGGCTGTTGTGAATGGTACTGCTTTGAACTTGGGTGCTTATCTGCTAGAGATACCTATCTCCTCAAGACCCTGCTTTCAGTTCTTTTGGATTTATACCCAGAAGTATTGTTAGATCATATGGTAGTTCTGCTTTGAATTCTTTGAGGAACCTCCTTACTGTGGTTACACAGTGGTTGTACTATTTTATAACCCCACCAATAGTGTCCAAGGGTTCGTTTTTCTACATCCCCACCAACGCTTATTATTTTCTGTTTTCTGGTAGTAGTTGCCTTAAATGGTTGTTCTATCTATATCCATCGGTATTACAGCTATGTGAATATTGCTCACTGCAAAGTCAGTAGTATACTGTGATTTCATTTTCTTGAATCATTTGTTTTTCTGGAGTGGTTCATGGCCTCACTTATTTTTTAAACTATGAATTTATCACTAATTTTTTTTTTTTTACAAATGCAGCTTACTCCCTTATCTATGTCACCTGTGTGTCTGTTGTCGTGCCCTTCCACAAATGTTCAGACATACCCAGTAACCTATCAATTTCTTTAAAATTTTTTCTGGAAACCTTTCTTGAGCCTTGTGTTCTGCTCCAATCTATACTGTTTGTTCTCTAGCCATGCTGCAGAGCTGGCATCCTAGTGTTTGCCTTTGCTGTCCTTCTGGGTTGAATCCTGTTCCTGGATCCCCATTTCTTCCTCTTGATCTGTTTTAATGGAGCACATTCTTTGAGAACTTCTAAGAAAGTGATAGATAAATTTGGGAGGCCCTTCCATATCTGAAAACATCTCTTTCCTTATACTTGATTGGTAGTTTGTTATAGAATTCTAAATTCAGAGTCATTTTTCCTCAGAGTTTTGAAGGCATATATCTAATGTTCTTGTTAAGAAGTCTGTTATTACAGGGTGCCTGGGTGGCTCGGTGGGTTAAGCCTCTGCCTTCGGCTCAGGTCATGATCTCAGGTTCCTGGGATCGAGTCCTGCATCGGGCTCTCTGCTCGGCAGCGAGCCTGCTTCCTCCTCTCTCTCTCTCTGCCTGCCTCTCTGCCTACTTGTGATCTCTCTCTGTCAAATAAATAAATAAAATTTAAAAAGAAAAGAAGTCTGTTATTACGATTACAATACTTATAATTTAATTTTTATTCCTTTTAATGTAACCTGTTTTTTTTTTCCTGGAAGGTTCTTAGTCTTCTCTTTATCCATTATTTTATGCAAATTATTCCACTTGCTGGGACATTTTCTTCTTACTGACTACTTTCATATTCACATTTATGATTTCTAAGAGTTTTTTTTCTTTTTTTGTTCCCTTTGCATATTATGTTGTTCTTCTTTTATGAACTAATTGCTTATCTCAAGATTTTTTTCTTTCTTTCCTTTTTTTTTTTTGGTTTTGTTTAAAGATTTTATTTATTTATTTGAGAGGGAAAGAGCGCGCCCAAGAGCAGGAGAGAGAAGCATGTGGGACCCAATCCCAGGGCACTGGGATCATGACCTGAGCTACAGGTAGTCACTTAACTAACTGAACCACGAGGTGCCTCGATTTTCTTTTTTGAGTAATAAGTCAAATACAGTAAACTGCATGAATTTAACATGTACAACTTGTTGAGTTTTGATATTTCTATACACCCATGAAACTAGCTGCAATTAAGATAAATATACCACACCACAAAGTTTCTTTGTGCCTCTTTGTAATTCCTCCCTCCTGCCTTTCCTTGCAACCTTCATTTCCCAGGCAACCACTGATCTGCTGTCACTATAGTTTGTAATTTCTAGAACTTTATGTAAATGGAATCATATAGTATATATACTAGCTTCTTTCTCAAAGCATAATTATTTTGAAATTCATAATTTTGTTGATAGTTTATTCCTTTTCACTGCTGAGTAGTATTCCATTATAGAAATATACCACAATTTGTTTATCCATTCACCTATTGATGGGCATTTGGGTTGTTTCCAAATTTTGCCTATTGAAAATAAAGTTGTTACAAATATTCATGTACAAATCTTTGTATGGATATGCTTTCATTTTTCTTGAGTAAGAATCTAGGGGTAAAATGACTAGGCCATATGGTAGGTATATGTTTAATTTTTTAAGAAACTACCAAACCTGGGACATCTAGGTAGCTAAGTCTGTTAAGCATCTGACTCTTGATCTTGGCTCAGGTCACAATCTTAGGGTTGTGAGATTGAGTCCCAAGTTGGGCTCCATGCTCAGCGGGGAGTGCTAGAGATTTTCTCCATCTGCCCCTCTCCCAGCTCATGCACACACACTCTCTCTCTCAAATAAATCTTAAAAAAAAAAACAATCCAAACCACCAGAGTTTTCCAAAGTGGTTGTACTATTTTATATCCTCACCAGCAGTATATGTTCCCATCCTTATGAAGGATTATTCATTGACAGTATATAGAAATTCAGGTGATTTTTATACATTGACCTTATTCTGCAGCCTTGCTAACAAACTCACTTGTTAGTTTTGGTGCCTTTTTTGTCCATCACCTCAGTTTCTTTATCTATGATCATGTCATTAGCAAGTAAACACATTTTTACTTGTTCCTTTCCAATTTGAATGCCTTTTATTTAATTTTTTTGCCATATTGCACTGGCTAGAACCGCCAGTGTAATGCTTAATACAAGTAATACAAGTAACTTGTTGCTGATCTTAGGAGGAAAGCATTTAGCCTTTAACTGTAACATAACATTAACTGTTATGTTACCTGTATCTCCTAGATACCCTTTATCAAATTTGCAGTGTTCTCTCCTGTTTATAGATTGTTGAGAGTTTTATTAGAAATGGATGTTGGATTTTGTCAAATACTTTCTCTGCATCTGTTAAGATGATCATACAGTGTTGTTGTGTTTTTTAAAGTCCATTAATTGGGGATGCCTGGGTGGCTCAGTTGGTTAAGCGGCTGCCTTCGGCTCAGGTCATGATCCCAGCATCCCACATCAGGCTCCTTGCTCTGCAGGGAGCCTGCTTCTCCCTCTCTGCCTCTGCCTGCCACTCTGTCTGCCTATACTCGCTCCTGCTCTCTCTCTCTCTCTGACAAATAAATAAATAAAAATCTTTAAAGTCCATTAATTGGAGAATGATACTCGATTGTCTAGTGTTAAGCCAGTGGTACATTTCTGGCTTTCATGCATTCTGCACTTGGTCTTAAAGTATTATCCTTGTAAAGTAATAGCATTGGGTTGATGTGCTAAAATGTTATTATGCTTTTTTGCATCTTCTTTAATAAGAGATATTGGTCTATACTTGTAATTTCTTTTTTTTTTAGAAGTTTATTTATTATTTTTTTTAAGGTTTATTTATTTATTTGACAGAGACAGCAAGAGAGAGAACACAATCAGGGGAAGTGGGAGAGGGAGAAGCAGGCTTCCCGATGAGCAGGGAGCCTGATGCCGGGCTGGATCCTGGGACTCTGGGATCATGACCTGAGCTGAAGGCAGACACTTAACAACTGAACCACCCAGGCACTCCTGTACTTATAGTTTCTTGATCTGGTCTTGGTATCAGAGTAATGTTGGCCTCACAGAATGAGTTGGGAAGTATTTCTACCTCTTCAGATTTTCTGGAAGAGTTTGTATAGAAGAATTGGTATCTCTTTTTGGGTAAGCTTTGGTTGTCTTTCAAAGAATTTCATCTAAGTTGTTAAATTTATTAGCATGAAGTTAATAACATTCCCTTAATTAGCCTTTTACGTGTTTGTTTATTTTAAAGATTTTTATTTATTTATTTAGAGAATACCGGTATGCGATTAGGGAGGGTGGAAAGGGAGAGAGAGAATCCCAAGTAGACTGCTCTGAGCACAGAGCCTGAGGGAGGTTGGCTGGGCTTGATCTCATGACTGGAAGATCAGGCACTGAGCAGAAGTCAAGAGTCAGATGGTTAACCGACTGAGCCACCCAGGTGCCCCACCTTTTATTTACATGGTATTCTGTAGTGATGTCATCTTTCCCATTTTGGTATTGGTAATTTGTGTTTTCTCTCTTCTGGCTCTCAGTCTGGCTCTCAGTCTGGCTAAGAGTTTATGAACACTATGATGTAATACTTTCTTAAAAAAGAACCCAGCTTTTGTTTTGCTGATTTTTCTCTATTTTTCTATTTTCTATTTCATTGGTTTTTCATTCTGATATTTATTATGTCCTTTTTTCTGCTTACTTTGAGTTTCCTTTGCTCTTTTTCTAGTTTCTTCAGATGGTTGCTAAGACCATTTATTTGAGACCTTTCTTTTCTAATTTAGTAAGGGATGTTAGGAGCAAGAGGAGATAAATTCATACAGCCAGTCTGTTTCTCTGGATGCCTTGACCTTTTTTTAAAAATCAACTTTACTGAGGTATACTTTACATGCAATAAAATGTACCCATTTTAAGGGTATGTTTTGCTGAGCTTTGGCAAATTTGTGCATCTGTGAAATCATCACAACAGTCAAGATTGATATAACATTTCCACCGTCCCCAAAATCTCCCTTGTGCTCCATCTCAGTCATTCTGTCCCTGCCCGACTACTGTGCTGGGTAAGTGCTGATTTCTTTTTGGTCACTATAATTAGATTTATCTTTTCTAGAGTTTCATATAAATGGAATCATGCAATATGTGTCCTTTTGTGTTTGGCTTCTTTTACTTGGAATAATTTTTACATATTTATCCATGTTGTTGTGTGTATCAGTAGTTCTGTAGTTTACTGCTGAATTTTTCCTTGTGTTAATATACTGTAGTTTAGTCATTGTTGAATGACATTTGCGCTTCTAGTCTTTGGCTGTTACACGAATAAAACATCTATGAGCATTCATATATGGGTTTTTGTATGGATGTGTGTTTTCATTTCTCCAGGGTAAATAATTAGAGGAGTGGAAGTCATATAGTGCTGAGTCATATAGTGTTTGTATAACTTTCCCCAAAGTGATCATACTATTCATTGTGAGTTTTGTATTGCAGAGGGTTAGGTTCTTTTTTATATATGCATGTCTAGTTATTCTAGCACCGTTTGTTGAAAAGATTATCCTTTCCATGGGTTTCTGAATTCTCTGTTCTGTTCCATTGGTATACATGTCTATTCTTATGCCAATATTACACTGTCTTGATTACTATAACTTTATAGCAAGTCTTGAAATTATTTGGATTTCTATAATTTTTTTTTAAGATTTTATTTATTTATTTGTTAGAGAGAGAGAGAGAGAGCACGAGCACAGGCAGACAGAGTGGCAGGCAGAGGCAGAGGGAGAAGCAGGCTCCCTGCCCAGCAAGGAGCCCGATGTGGGACTCCATCCCAGGACGCTGGAATCATGACCTGAGCTGAAGGCAGCCGCTTAACCAACTGAGCCACCCAGGCGTCCCTCTATAATTTTTTAAAAAATTAACTTCAGCTTGTCAGTTTGTTCAAAAACACCTGTTGGGTATTTCACTGGGATTGTATTGAATCTATAATAGATAATTTTGGGGAGAACTGACATCATAACAACACTGAGCCTTCTAATCTGTGAACAGGATATATTTCTCCACTTATTTGTTGCCTTATTAATTTCTGTCAGTAACATTTTGTACTTTTTATTGTACAGATCCTGCACTTATTTTGTTAATTCATTCATCGATATCTCAGTGCTTTTTTATAATTTAGTGAACGGTCACCACCCATAAGTGTAGTCACCATCTGTCACCATACAGTATTACTAAAATATTATTTACAGTGTTCTGTATGCTGTACTTTTAATTTCTCTGACTTAATTTATTTTATAACTGGAAGTCTGTACTTCTTAATTTTCTTTATCTATTTCACCCGTTCCCCCATCTTCCTGCTAGCAACCACCAGTTTGTTCTTTGTATTTAAGAGTCTGAGTCTTTTATATTGTTTTTGTTCATTTGTTTTGTTTTTAGATTCCACATATAAGTGAACTCATGATATTTGTCCTGTGTCTGCCTTACTTCACTTAGTATTAGACCCGTAGGCCCATCCATGTTGTTGCAAATGATAAGATCTCATTCTTTTTTATGGCCAACTAATATTCGAGAGAGTGAGTGTGTGTATGTGTATCACATTTTCTTTATCCATCTATTATAGACAATTAGGTTGCTTCCATATCTTGGCTATTGTAAATAATGTTGCAATAAACATAGGGGTGCATATATATTTTCAAATTAGTGGTTTTGCTTTCTTTGGGTAAATACCCAGAAGTGGAATTACTGGAACATATGTATGTCTAATTTTAATTTTTTGAGGAGCCTCCAGTACTGTTTTCCATAGTGGCTGCTCCAGTTTGCATTCCCAGCAGTAGTCCACAAAGCTTCCCTTTTCTCCACATCCTCACCAATACTTGTTATTTTTTGTTGTTTTGCTACTAGCCATTCTGACTAATGTGAAGTGATATCTCACTGTGGTTTTGATACTTTTGGTAACTTTTTAATAAATCCCTTAGGGTTTTCTGCTATGACATGATGCTCTCTCCAAATAAGGATAGTTTATTTCTTCCTTTCCAATCTGTAGGCCTTTTGTTTCTTTTTCTTGCCTTGCTGCACTGGCTAAGACCTGCAGTACATTAAGTAGGATATTAGCTGTAGGTTTATCATAGATACCCTTTATCAGGTTTGAGGAAGTTCCTCTTCTGTTCATTTGCTTGAGGAAGTTCCCCTTCTGTTCTTAGGTTGGCGAGAGTTTTTATCATGAATGAGTGGCGAATTTTGTCTGTTGAATTTTCTGCATTTATTTAGAAGGTCATATAGTATTTCAGCTTATTCTGTAATGTGGTGTGTAACATTTATTGATTTTTTGACTCTTAGAGGCTAACTTGCATTCCTGGGATACACTCACTGTCCTTACTGAATTATCCTTAATTAAGTTTGCTAATATTTTTAATAGTTTTTTTTAAAGATTTTATTTATTTATTTGACAGACAGAGATCACAAGTAGGCAGAGCAGCAGGCAGAGACAGAGAGAGGGGGAAGCAGGCTCCCTGCTGAGCAGAAAGCCTGATGTGGGGCTCCATCCCAGAACTCTGAGATCATGACCTGAGCCGAAGGCAGAGGCTTTAACCCACTGAGCCACCCAGGCGCCCCTTTTTAATAGATTTTATGTCTTATTTGTCTTGTTTATAAGGAGTTTTGATTTTTAGTTTTTCTGGTATTGTCCTGTAAGTATCATGGTAGTACTGACTTCATAAAATGAGTAGGGAAGTGTTCTTTCAGTTTATGGTTTATGTAGGATTGGTATTACTTCTTCCTTTAAATGTTTGATAGAATTTATCAATGAAGTCATCTAACCCTGGAGGATTTTTTCAGAATTTCTTTGAGTCCATTTCAATAATTTCTGTCTTACAAGGAATTTGTCCATTTTATCTAAGTTTATTATTTCATTGGCATAAAATTATTCATAATGGTCCTTTATTATTCCTTTAATTACTATAGGATCTGTAGTGATGGTCACTGTTTCATTTCTAATATTGGTAATTTTTCTTTTTTTTTTTTCTTGGACAATCTAGTTAAAGGTTTATCAATTTTACTGATTTTTTTTTTGCCCTCAAAGCAAATTTTTAGTTTATATTTCTGTATTATTTTTGGCTATTACATTTTTATTTTCTCCACTTTGTTGTTGCTTTTCTTCTATGTAGTTTGGGTTTAATTTGCTCTTCTAGCTTTTTAATTTGGAAGGTTACATCACTGATCTGAGATCTTTCTATTTTCTGTAAGCATTTTTTTTTTTTTTAAGATTTTATTGCAAGAGAGCATGCACGCGAGCACAAGGGGAGCGGGGCAGGGGAAGAAGCAGACTCCTTGCTGAGTAGGGGACCCCCCCCC